>JAAOAU010000144.1:0-57548 GCA_013186845.1 Fusarium sterilihyphosum
TATATTCTCTCTTTTATAATATTAAGGCCCGTTTCTCTACCACAAAATCCTAAAGCGTGTGCACGTGTGGTATTAAATTCTCTTGACGGGCCCGAACACCAATTTTGGCCAGCTACAGGGAGACAAATCATTAATCATTAGTCATTGTTGAACGATACAAACGTGGTGGGATCTTACCTAAATACCTTAACGGTCCAAAAACTTGGTTACTGATGACGGCAGCTTCATCATCTGAAGGATGTCCCGAGCATCCTCAACTGAAATCGGCTTGGTATGAGCGCGTGTATACGGGCGTTCATGCGGGGCTTTCCCGCCTATCCAAACAATTTTACTATGATCTCCCACACTCCACCACCCTCGTCCTCCAGCCATGTATATTTTCGATCTCGCTTCCCATGACATTGCCATTTCGGCTTGATGTCGGCCCTGTTGATCCAAGTCCAGACGTGACGCATTCCAAGCACCCTCAGTGTCAAAGGTCTTCTGGAGGATGCCCAAATCATGAAGCCGCCGCGAATCCCACATGACGTATCCCCACTCACGCAATGGCCCTCGGCTTTTCTGATAGACGAACTGTTGTTTAGTTTCATCCTGATGAGCCCACCGCCAGATTTCGGCCGGACCAGAGTCGGGATCATCGAAGAACGGTGGTCTTATATGGCTGCGCTCGTCCTCTGGGGTGAAGTCTGATAGGAGGGGTGTGTCGTCATCATCGGGTTCGTTCACGTTGTCGAGCGCATCGTAGAGAAAATCGGTTCGAATTCGTGGGCAATTAAAGCGGCGGTCGTTTAGCAACTTGTGGCGCGCCTCATATGTCTCTGCCGTGACGATTTGATGCAACTTTTCTAAACCAAGGGAAAGAAGATGTTGGATGTAAGGCGACTCTATTCCGACCCCATATTCAACGCTTAATTCGCCCCAAGTAATATCGTGCTCGGCAACGTCATCAAAGGCTTAAATTGATTAGCACTGGATGCCATCGTTATCATGATGCAACTAACTGCATACCTGGAGAGACTGCCCGAACGAGGAAATCATGAATGCAACCCAGCTGCTCATTTTCCCATGGCGCAAAGTTTGCAAAGAAAACATTTCTCTCTTCTTCTATGCTCCTTGATTTGCTGAAGATGTTGCGGAAGACTTCAAACCTGTACAAAGCTCTTTCGATGCGATATGTCTCATTATATGTTGGGTCGAGCCATCCAACTCGTCGGAAATTCTCTATTATGGAGATATTGTTGACAAACATGCGCGCAAAAGCGCTCACACAGTTGTGGAACTTGCCAATGGGAAGCGCGCTGGCAAGAGTCCATGACTCGGATGGGGATCGTCTTCGGCGAAGATGGTTCGCGACAAACTCTTGGATCTCGTCTTCCGTATGAGACAGCAATTGTGAGGACTCTGACGCGGCGATAGCTTCTGGAAGCACGTCAAACCCCACCTGCGTAGACAAAACGCGCGTCGTGATTGCGTTTTCAGCGTCAATAAACGCATAGAAAAATGCAGGGCAAGACAGCGCGGCGCATCGCAGGGACAGAAGATCGGTAACAGTTGACAGAATCTTTTGGGTTATCTCAACAGGCAATCTTTCGATAGGACTAACTTGAGGTCTTTCCATGGTAGTTGGCATTGAAGAAAAGAGGATAAGATCTTGATAGGAGGTTATGAGCTGGCGAAAGAAGACAGTGTGGTAAAAAGCGGGGCTTAGAGAATAAGCGCCGCCAAGGAAACAATCCTTACTAAGCCAGTTAATGTAAATTCTAAGCAAGCTAGCTACTTACTTAAGTAAATTTATTACTTTTTTAAATCCTTCTTAATTATTAAGTATATATAACTACTAGTTAATAGCTAATAACATCTTATTTTCCCTAGCTTAAGGAGTAAGAAAATACTAAACTGTAGTAAAAGGTATTAGAATAAACTTAGCAAGGAGTTCCTTAAGCTTAGGCTAAATTTACCTAAATATTTCTATTACTTAGGGTTGAGGTCCTGAGTTTTCTTTCCTCCCCTAGCCTGACTGCAGCGACGTGCAGCACTCAGTATCAACCAGCATATAGTAATGTATTTATCGCCTCACTTTCACGACATACCTATCCATCATTGGCATAAAGACCCCGCCCGATCTGCAGACTTCAATCGGACAAGAGGTTTTTGACCCTGAGCGACGAAAGGCAGCACTTATCGACCAACTTCGCCAGTGCAAGTTCTTCCATTTTGCCGGTCATGGATGTACTGACCCTTAAGACCCCCTCAGGAGCTATTTGTATCTTGAAGACGTCTTGACGAATCCACTGCGGGTAGGCGGTTTACTGGACCTGAATCTTAAGGACCAGCCACCTTTTCTAGCGTCTCTGTCAGCTTGTAGAACGGGCCGTATTCAACAGGAGCAGTTCATGGACGAGAGCGTTCATCTCAACAGCGCTTTCCAACTCGCCGGCTTCTAACATATCATAGGTACTCTTGGGGAGGTCAATGACAGAGTTTGCGTTGATATAGTCAAGGTAGTGTATGAAGGTATTAAAGATGGTGGGATGTCAGATCAATCTGTGGCTTGGGGGCTTCATGAGGTGAGTCGTCGACTGAGAGATAAGTGGCTGGAGAAGATGGATCAAGAAGGACATATCAGAGGTGTGAATGATGATGTTCTCAACAATTTGGTTATCAGAGAGCCTGTGGTCCATGGAGTTAGGTGGGAAAGAAGACGAGTTCGGAGTAGAGCAAAGGCTGAAGGCATGTCGAGATCTTTGAGGGCAAGATGGAGGAGAGTTGCGACCAAAGCATTCAGAAGCGTACGGGTAAGCAAGAGAATCATGTCAGGGGTCGAGAACAGGGGTCAGAGATGGTCTAGAGAGGCTTCCTTAGCTATCCCCCTGCGACACAAGATCGAGCCTTCACCGGCCTGGGTTCCGTTTATTCAGTCTAGTATCTAAACGGCAGGTAGTCTAAGCCAACGGACTTTAATCTTTTTCGTATTCTGTTCCTCGAAACTTTTGGACTACATGTGATATTAACTTTACCGCTCTATGAATAATTGGAGTCCGCTCGACATCAAAAGCTTGTTTGGTGGAAAGCAGGGGTGGTTCGATAAGCGGTATTTAACAACCCACATTATAGAGCTGTCATTCTCGAATATTTGATGACCTGCCTAAATGGAGGGGAATAAGATGGCCGATCGGGTGATCTGAGGCGACCCTGGTAAAAGCCGGATGCTTGATCGACAGTCTGACACGTCAAGTATCTTGGTCCGAGCGGCTTCGATTTGATATCTGACCACTGCATAGGCTCGGAACCCGTCGGACTCAGCTTGCTACGCCTTTTTGATGGTACACAACTTTACCCTCCGCGAGTGAGCTGTTATCTAACAGCGGTGCTTGCTATCGACATGCCTTTTCAGGGTGAAGCATATGTCGTGCTGATAACCAAACCAATAGTGTGAGCGCTGTCAAGCCTCCCAACGCCCAGATGGCTTTTACGGCACGGATCTTGAGAAAGAGTGGTGAGATTGACCAGGCTACACTTGTCTATGGCTTGCATCATCATCCCGTAAGATTCCTTGGCTACACCAGCTCACAACGGTGACGCTAATACGCGGGGTGCAGCTCATGTCCCCTGCTGCGATTATTCTCGAATCCTCAACGTCCAGCTGCGAGATTTTGCAACAGCCATGTACAGCATGCGCATCTAGACCGCCGGGATTGCTGTATAGGATGTCAACCGGGCCGATGATAGCCTTTCAGTCCCGCGGTGATAGTGTGCTAATCGACAGCGAACCTCAAACAGGCTTCATTTTTGAAAAGAGTGGCCTCTTCGACTTTATTCTCAGTGCATGAAAGAGAGGATATACAGACCTAGAGGACATAGAGTACCATTCAGACACCACTGTAAAGAAAAAGCGTCTTGGCTATCACAGATAAAGTGATACGGTGTTATGCCGGGATCTACGCGGTGGCATAGTTATTTTACCCCAGATTTTCCCAACCACTAACAATCAGCCTAGTAAAGCCAAGGATCATAGCCAGCAAACACACACCCTCGGCAAATTCACTAGTCGTGGCCCTTTCCTTGGAACTCCGAAGGACTTTCTTTTTTCAGTCGTAGATCGAGGTCAAGTGAGCTATCGCCGAGCCATTATGGTGCCATGGCATGCAATAGCCTGCTTCTTAATGGCTGCCACCTTTTTCACATCCGGTCCGTGGGTGTACCTGTCAGCCAGGTAACATTTCTTTTTATGGCATGATCTGTCAACACCATGTGCAGAATCTCAGACAATATTACTGCAGAAAAGGTGTGTGTGCGGGGATTTATCTCGGGGTCGGAGGACGCCGCCGTTTGGGGATGACGTTCCGGACGGGCCAGCTGGAATGGTCTTGTGAAACGGAGGGTTTTTATATTGGCGCGGGCTCGAGGATAAGAAGTCGTGCATGGAACGCAAGAATTGGCATGCTCTTGGCTCTTGGCTTTATTCTTTACTTAACAGACAAGACCCTCTTTGATAAACAAGCTTTTATATCTCCATCCGCACAGCTTTACGCAATGGCCTTCTTCAAGACCAAGATGGCTTCACTTGACACTTCACCCGTGTCCTCACCCGTTCTCTATCCTTCTGTCACGTCCGACTTTGAAGCTGCGAATCGCAGATATGCAGCAAAGTTTACCCAGTCCCACTTACCATCTCCGCCCCGTCGGTACGTGATCTCATACCCGCGCCTAGGATCGGGGGCCTAACATTTACCCAGAAAGGTAGCAGTGGTAGCGTGCATGGACAGCAGATTGGACGTTGAGAAAGTACTGGGTCTAGACCTTGGCGATGCCCATGTCATCCGGAATGGTACGTAACTACTCCAATTTTCTTGTCTCACCTGCAAAGCTGACACTTACAGCTGGCGGTCGTGCTGTAGAAGCACTTCGATCAATCCTGATTTCTCAGCAGATGCTGGGCACGCGTGAGATTATTGTCATGCACCACGTAAGACTATCCCATTTCATTTTATTCGATATTTTCCCATTCCCACGGCAATATCATAAGGCCATATTTTCAGCTACCCCCCATGGAGATAGTGACCGGCCCGGCTGACACCCCACGCTTCTAGACCGGCTGCGGCATGCAGAGCTTCTCCGACACAGATTTCCGGTCCAAGATCAGACGAGAACTGCAGGAAGACGTGGACCACATGGCGTTTCTTCCGTTCTCTGATTTGCGGCAGAGTGTTATTGATGACGTTGCATTTTTGCGCAAGAGTCCGTTGATTTTGGATGTGCCTATTACTGGATATGTTTATGATGTCAAGACGGGTCGGATTGAGCAGGTTGATGAGAGGGCTGACTCTGAGTGCTCTAGCCCTTGAATTCTATTTGACATGTACTATTGGCGGCGCAGGATAATGATTTAGAGCCGGAAAAGGATAGCGAGCGAGCAATTGAAATCACATAGTTACAAGAACCTCAGAGCAAAACGTGACCTGCGATGATGGCCGCTTCTGTAAGTTGTTGGTGTCCCTCGTCACACATATTTTCCTCTCCTTATCTCTTACAAGCTCCGATTATTTTCCTTACTATGGCGCTACCTACTGCAGACCTCCAACAGTATCTTGACTGGATTCATGCCCCTCAATTGCGGACGCCATGCCTCGAGGTCAGCACGACATCTTCCCTTACCGAAAAAAGGTGACATCGTTGAGCGGCGGCCATAAGTGGTATTAGTGGGGGGTTTGCCATTATACGTACTGCTAATGGGCCGCAGTCAAATGAACAGTTCCAGCACGCCTTGACTCTTATTGGCCGTCCGTATAGCTCGAGCATGGTAAAGGCTTGATAATGTGTAATATATTGATTCCGGCACAAGCTCCGTAAATAGGGTTGGCATCTCCACGATATGAATATAATTCACCAGATATACCAACGTAATTCCTTCTTTTCCAAGATGCAAAGTGGTGCTGAATTTGTGATAGCCATGTCCAACAGCTTATAGGTAGGACACATGCATAGATTTCTGCAAACACAGAACCACCCGCATCTTTCAATCCCCCTCATGGATGCAGAGATCTTCGAAACGATCCCGAGCAGTCAGTGGAACCTGAAAATACCCATTGAAAAACTTCAATCCTGGTGTTGAGAAGGACCGGGGATATTGGGTGATCGTTGGAACGATGGGTTCCTTTCAGGATATTGAACAGTACGATCCCATTCGGCTAGAGAATCGCAGCCACTTCGTAGCCAAGCTCTTAGCTCATGTAGGAGAAGCCTGGTATAGTCGCGCCCCAAAAATTCTTGGATCAGGTTCTCCGCTTGGCCAGAACTGCACTGGGTGTCTATCGATTTGAGAATGGCAATGATGTATTCCAGCAAATATTCGGCGGTAGTAGACCTGGGCCGGTGACTCATGTCCTGGTCACTGGGCGGCCTGGTGCTCCTGTAGAGGAACTCAAACACTCGCAACTCACGCGATAGCCACGTTCTAGCACGAGATACAAGTTCCGGGTCATTTAAGAAGTCCTGTGGCGAAAGTTCCCTATATCTTGATTTCTTGACGTGACGTCTATTGAAACCCACGTGGAGAGAATAGAGGTTATTACGATAGACTGAACGCCGCCTCCAAGTGATATCGTCGTCGAAGAGCCACGAAGAACGCCCTCCGAGGTCAGAGTCATCACTATCTTGGCTGCCAGAAATCCGGCCCCGGTTTTTGTCTTGTTCAGAGCACTCTGGTACTTTGTAAACCTTTGCCTGCCCAGTATCCTCACTCAGCTCGTATTGGACTTCGTCAACATTGTTTTTGCACAATGGGCAAGTTGGTCGGTTTTCCAGCCATGTGACGAGACAAAGGAAATCGAAGTTGCTATGTCCACAGGGTTGAGCGCAGCAAGGCTCACTCACGTCAGCTAAACAAATGACACAGCATTGGGCAGTCGAGTCGCCGGTTTTTTCTGATGAAATCTGTTCCAGAGTGGTTTGTAATACTTGTTGATGTAGGTCGTCATCATACGGTGCCGGATCCATGAAAGCAAAGGGGTGAAATAGTCGTAACAAAAGGAAACAAATATGGTCGGTGGATTGATCGATCTGCTAGAGGACAAAGAAGATAGTAAGGATGCCTGATGTGATGTCGGTAAAGCTCACACGGAATGGATTTCAGGCACTGACGAAACCTTAAGCCTGAGGTGACACTTAAGGCGTGTGATGTGAGAATCAGCTGTCAGGTCTATCAAAAGAACACTCTATACCAGCTGCCTCAGAGTATACATTGCCCAAGAGAAGCTTTCAGGGTCACAGCCTCCTTATAGGTAGGCGGGCGACGTGTGGGTCCAGAGGCGGTGAGTGGGGACGCTAATTTCTAGGCAGACAGACGGCAACAACAGCCCCAAGAGCTACAATAATACAATAATGACTACCTTCATTATCAACATCTCAGCTCGCATGATACAAAACTCGAAATGAGCAGTCTTGATGAGTTAGAGGCCATAGGCCTTGTCAACAAGGTCGCCTCTGAGCTGCACAATCATATACAAGTCCACGATAAGACCCTTGCCGAATTCATCATCGCTCAAAGACTTGAATCCGACAATTTCGACAGCTTCAAAGACAATGTGACCAAACTCGGTGGGGGTACTCTGCCTCTCAGCCTGATCGAAAGCATCGACCGCCTCGTCTTGATGATTCATCCATCTATGAAGAACAAGGCCAGTAATGAGCAACGCCAGCCGCAACGCTCCCGCGAGAAAGACGCCAGTGTGTTCTCTGGCCTCACTGTTCCAGACAAGGCGCCATCTCCGGATCCTATCGAAGATGCACTACACGCCCTCGAAGCCCTTGCACCAAAACCTCGCGAAGATCGTGTCGCGACCCACCGCCGTGGCCGAAGACGAAGTCGAAGCCCCAGCCGTGACAGCTGGCCAAGGCGAAGCTCGACAAGCCAATCACTAGACCTCCAAAAACATGGCAGCACCCGACGCGATCGGCACGAACGCCGCAGTAGTTACGATCGAGGATATGAAGGCGGCCGACGTCCGCGTCAACCTTTGCCTCAGACGGACGATCTTCCTGTACTTCATAAGCTCTACGATGGTCACGTCACAGGTGTCAAGGATTTTGGTGCCTTCGTGCGTCTACATAATGTCCGAGGCCAGGTTGATGGGCTTGTTCACGTTTCAAGACTAGCAAATGGGCGCGTGAACCACCCGTCGGATTTACTGCAAATAGGACAGCCTGTCAAGGTCAAGGTCATTAGCATGGATGGAAAAAGGATCGGCTTGTCAATGAAGGACGTTGATCAGGAAACTGGACATGATCTCGCCCCCCAAGCAAGCTTCGGTTCCGGTGCCAATATGCTCTCCTTGGGTGGTAATGACGCCACGAAAGTCGATCATGAGGTTTCCAACCAGCATTCAAACATGCGTTCAAAGAAACGACTGACCTCACCTGAACGGTGGGAAATACGCCAGCTTATTGCGTCCGGCGTCGCAAAGGCATCGGATTACCCTGACCTCAATGATGACTACAACGCAACAATTAGGGGTGAGGGAGAAATGGAGTTGGAGGAAGACTATGATATTGAAGTCAGGGAAGAGGAGCCACCTTTTCTCGCTGGCCAGACGAAACAGTCTCTTGAACTTTCGCCTATCCGGGTCGTGAAGGCTCCGGAGGGATCTCTTAATCGGGCCGCTGTCTCCGGTACCGCTCTGGTGAAAGAGAGAAAGGAACTACGTCAACAAGAAGCGGAAGTTGAGGCTGCGGCTGACAAAGAGAAACACTCTCAGATTTCTACCCAACTGAGTGACCCAATGGCGAACCAAGATCTGCATGACTTGACAAATGAGCAAAGAGAGACCGCGGAACCCAACGCAGCCCCTGTCCCCGAATGGAAGCGCGCTATTCAACCCAAAGACGAATCATATGGTAAACTAACAAGCTTATCAATTAAGGAGCAGAGAGAATCACTCCCTGTTTATGTTTTTCGAAACCAGTTGATTGACGCAGTAAAAGAGAACCAAATCCTTATTGTGGTTGGCGAGACCGGTTCAGGCAAGACGACTCAGCTGACCCAATACCTTGCAGAGGCAGGATTTACCAATCATGGCATCATTGGTTGTACACAGCCTCGCCGTGTTGCTGCTGTATCAGTGGCCAAACGAGTTGCTGACGAAGTCGGTTGCAAACTCGGGGAAGAGGTTGGATACTCTATACGGTTTGAAGATCATACGAGCCCGGCAACCAAGATCAAATATATGACAGATGGAATGCTGGAGCGTGAGATCTTATTAGATCCGAATATTCAACGGTATTCTGTGATCATGCTTGACGAGGCCCATGAGCGGACTATCCCGACAGACATCCTTTTTGCATTATTGAAGAAGACTCTAAAAACACGACCCGACCTGAAGGTTATAGTCACGTCGGCCACCTTCAATGCCGAGAAATTTTCTACCTACTTCAACGATGCACCGATCTTTACAATTCCTGGACGTACCTTTCCTGTCGAGATACTGTACTCAAAAGAGCCTGAAACTGACTATCTGGACGCTGCGTTGGTTACCGTTATGCAGATTTACCTGACAGAGGCTTCTGGGGATATCTTGTTATTTCTTACGGGACAAGATGAAATCGATACCTCGTGTGAGGTGTTGTATGAGCGAATGAAGGCATTGGGACCCAGTGTTCCAGAACTTATCATCCTTCCTATTTATTCAGCACTACCAAGCGAGACTCAAAGTCGCATTTTTGAGCCAACCCCGGCTGGGAGTCGAAAGGTTATTCTTGCGACTAATATCGCTGAAACATCGATTACGATCGATGGCGTCTATTATGTGGTAGATCCGGGTTTTGTCAAGCAAAAGGCCTATGATACCAAGCTCGGCATGGATTCACTCATTGTCACCCCTATCTCACAAGCGCAAGCCAACCAACGAGCCGGCCGGGCTGGCCGGACAGGGCCTGGTAAATGCTTTCGACTTTACACTGAAGCAGCTTTTGAATCAGAGATGCTGCCATCGCCAATTCCTGACATTCAACGCCAAAATATCTCTAATACTATCCTGATACTTAAAGCATTAGGCATCAATGATCTGTTGCAATTCGACTTTATGGATCCTCCACCAGTCAACACGATGTTAACGGCTCTAGAGGAGTTATATGCACTAGGCGCCCTTGATGACGAAGGACTTCTTACGCGTCTCGGCCGCAAAATGGCCGATTTTCCCATGGAGCCAACTCTAGCCAAGGTCCTGATTATATCCGGGGAGCTTAGATGCTCAGACGAAATGCTTACTATTGTTGCTATGTTGAGTTTGGCTAATGTTTTCTATCGACCGAAGGAAAAACAAACTCAAGCTGACCAGAAAAAGGCCAGGTTCCATGATCCACATGGAGATCATTTGACTCTTTTGAACGTCTACAATTCGTGGAAACAGAATGGCTATTCCGCGCCGTGGTGTTTCGAGAATTTCGTCCAGGCACGTGCAATGAAACGGGCAAAGGAGGTAAGAGAACAGCTGATCAAAATCATGCAGCGGCATCGGCATCCGGTTGTTTCCTGTGGCAGCAAGACTGAACAGGTGAGGCGAGCCCTGTGTGCAGGCTTCTTCCGTAACTGTGCTCGAAGAGACCCGGAAGCTGGTTCAGGTGGCTACAAAACCGTCATTGAGGGTACTCCAGTCTACACCCATCCTTCATCTGCTCTCTTTGGTAAACAAGCCGAGTGGGTGGTCTATCACGAACTAGTGCTCACAACACGCGAGTATATGCGATGGACAACAAGCATCGAAGCTAAGTGGCTGATCGAGGCGGCCCCAACTTTCTTCAAGGTGGCAGGGACTGGTGGTACCATGTCTAAACGACGCAAGCAAGAACGGATACAGCCATTGTACAACAAGTATGCTACTGAAGATGATTGGCGGTTGTCGGCACAGCGCAAAGGTGGTAGAGGCGGAGGTGGAGGCGGCACATGGGGATAGTGTTGCTGCAGAATGTCTTTTTGCTTTGACATTTCATCCTCGACTCTTGACCATCTTCTCACGTACCAACTTATCAGCTTGTTGTTTTCCTCCCCTCGTCTCAGTGATATATAATCCATTTTGTATTTACGCTGCACATTGCTTTACTTATTTCTTAGCTATACTTGCCAACTCGTATATTGCTAGTATACTTGGTAGTCAATCAACTATTTATAGTCTAAATTGTTATCCAGATGTTGTTTGCAGTTGGGACTTGTGGCTGAGAGCTTAACTCAGTAGACAGAACTTAGTGGTCTGGGGGGCTGGTATGTTAGAAGAGATACGCGAGGTTCAACACAAATTTAAGCAGCATTTGATTAGTTTTTCCCTGTTATATACCCCATCTAAGTCAATGGCTAAGGTCTACTAGTGTTGAATGTCTGCACGAGGAAACTATTGCGGTAGCGCGGTTCTCAAATCGATTCCTGGCTAACCTTAGAATATGATCAGGGAACCTCTTGGACGTGACAACCCTCAATTATGCGTTCATGAGCTGAGGGCCTGGTTCATCACTTCAGAAGTAATTATGAGTCGTTGGCTGAATTGGATTGTACTGTCTAAATTCCTGGTAGACATTTTGATGACGTTTTCATTTGATACGAAGACCGATATCTTGGCTTACTGCCTATGAGATAGAAGACATAACATTTCCCGATACTTTGCGAAGGGTATTTCATATATTAAAACATAGAACTACAATAGAAACTTATCCTATCTCGAAGTCCTACTGATCATTTCATCAGTTCTAACCTTCCTGCGTTAGTTGGAAGCTGGGCTGCATACTATTAAAAGATGCCGAGACACGGTAAACCACAAAACTGTTCTTATTCCTGGGATTTAGCGATGACTGATAATCTGATTACTATAGAGTTCCGAAAAATGAATCACTTGACGTAACGTCGAGGTGTCCATGTTTGTGGTCTTCCTAAATAGGCATAGAGGATCCACGTTACGTACAGTTCGTGTTAGTAACTCTGGCTGCGATAAGACTAGTAATTGAGTTATGTGTAAAGAAAAGTTTCCCACTGGCTGATAGTATTAGAAATCATCGGCTTTGATGGGTATCGAAGCGGAGAAATCTAGTTTTGAGTTTCTGAGCGGAGATTGAGGTCGGAAAATCGGGCTGTTGCTCACCGAGATATATCAACCTGCCCAAGCCCCTCTCAGGTGTGCTCGGTCTGCTATGATAGTTCTCCCATCACTTGATTTATCAAAATGCCTTCAAGAACGACTGAGACGCCAAACGAGTGGTCCGATGAGGCGGATATCATCTCCCGATTCCTAGCTTTACAGCAGATTTACAGCGCCAAAGAACTCGACTCATATCTCCAGTCATTGCAACGCAACCACGAGCACAAATCATATCCCGAGAGTCAATCTACGGATGTCGTCGTCCTTTGTGCCTCAGCAATCTTGTCGATACCCGAGGCAGTTTTTGAGTGGGCTGCGCAGCAGCAGAGCCAAGACGAGGAACGGGAATCAAACACAGTACTGGTGCTATGCGGAGGCATCGGACCTTGTACGCCATTCGTTTACGACGCTATCAGAGCGAGCAAGAGATACTGCACGATATTTGACACAATAAATGGCAAGCCTGAAGGCGAGGTGTTGAAAGTCATGGCGGAGCGCTTCTACAAGCTCAAGATCAACAAAACTGGGGGCAAAGATCAGGGCTTTCGGATTTTGGTATCTGATCGCTCAAACAATTGTGGAGCAGACGCATCAGAGACAAAAGCGGTTTTAGAAGAAAACGGCATTCGTTCCCCAAGGTCAATGGTTGTTGTGCAGGATCCAGCCATGAGCAGCCGGACGATGTCTTCGTTTGAAAAAGTCTACGAGAACGAAACAGTCCATATTACTTGCTGGCCCCGACTGAAGCAATCAAAAGAGGCTCAACAAGAAAAGGCGCTGCCTGGAAAAGATGTTCGAAGGGAACTTTGGTCTATGGATCGCTTTCTGGACAGGATCATTGGCGATCAAGGTGGAGTTATTAGAGCGAAATCACCCATTGGCATTCCAAGCGAGGTGGAAAATGCATGGTCGGCTATAATGGATGAAAGCAGCTCAAAAGTGTTTTCATAGAAAATAATATCATAATTCTCATCCTATCTTCGGGTGTGCTGTTGAGAATGTTTGATATTGACCGGCAACGATTCCGGTTCTGACGTCAATATTTTCTTGTCATATATCGCATCGGCGTTGTCCGAGATGCAGATATCAGATCAGCCTGCGAGATAATTTTCCGTCTCACAACGTCACATGATAACACATCATTCTCAACCCAACTCCACTGATTGGTCCCTCCCTAAACATTCTCGAACCATCACCAGAAGCAAAATCTCTTCCCGGTCCCGGATCTCGTCGCAACACCATGGCATCACTGCGCCGTTTCAGCCTCGTTTTCTACGTCCCACCCGCCAGCGCCTCCGCATGCAAAGCTGCTATTTTCCAAGCCGGCGCGGGCCGCTATCCCGGTCCTGGCGGGTACACTGAGTGCGCGTGGCAGACGTCGGGAATTGGTCAGTTTAGACCGGGAGATGCGGCGAATCCGGCTATTGGGAAAGTTGGGGAGTTGGAGGAAACGCTGGAGATTAGGGTTGAGACGTTGATTGTTGGGGAGGAGACGGTGCAGAAGGCTGTTGCGGCGTTGAAGCAGTAAGTTCTCAAGATCATGAGGAGGATAAAGGCTGATTTTATAGGGCGCATCCGTATGAAGAATGTCCGTATCAGGTCTATCGGGTGGAGGACTTTTAATGAAAGGATCTGCGTTTGGGGGGGCTCACCATAGCAAAGTAAATTTGCATCAGCATACTGTTTACGGCTCACGGAAGAAACGAGCCAAGTTTTTCATTGGAAGCATTCATCTTTATCGTCTTAGCAACTGTAATTCAAATTATATCAGAGTAAAGAAACCGAAATTAGGGTATTATCAAAAACCAAGTCTTTCAATCGCCATTTTTCGTGATCTCAGCCTTTTCATTTCAAGCAACAAGAACCTTTGTCTGTGGTAAGAGAGTCGTCCACCTCTCCCCAGGCTTCCTGCTCCACATCCTCTTCAAAGCCTCAATACCCTTCAACAAATTTCCAAATCCACTTCTCGCATGGTGTCTTCTCAGAACATTCTCAAAATAAATCTTGTGCTCTTCAAGCTGTGCATCTGACGCCGCCACGAATGTTGTCCAGACCAACATATGAGCCACAGGGGAAGTTTCAGGAAATTGTTCGAGTGCCTCGATGAAGCGCTGCACGCGAGCGACTGACTCGGGATTGGTGGGTATAGGGTCAAAATCGAAGAAGTTGGATGTATGGTCGGAGAGGACTTGTTGGAGATAGATATCTCGAGCTTGGTATACGAGACTTGAGACTTGGGAGAAGAGTGGCGCGTGTTCTGGGTAGAGCTGGAGACAGTGGTTGAGACAGCCGAAAAGTTGGTCTGTTCGAGCTTGTGAAGAGATCGTCTGCAGACCTGTTTCTTCACCAAGATGTGGGGCAGCATATACTCGGATCCTATCCTACTGTTAGAATGTCTGTGATTCTTCGAGGTGAAGTTGTATGGACTTACTTGTGAAGCTCACGCATGATAAAACCAGCCAATATGCCAGTACCCAGCCCTTCCTTTCCCCCGATAGCGTCCAGCGCTGACTCGAGCATCCGAAGAAGAACAGGAAAGTCTGAACCACCCGTGACAAGTACAGATGTCATCAATAATAAGAGACTTATTAGTACAGAGTGCTGGGTAGTTTGGTTGTTGGAGACAAGTTCTTGACGCTGTCGTAGGCCCTGAAGTGTTCGGCCGAGAAGTTGATATGGATCTGGCACGTAAGAGTCATATGTGTTTGTCCCGAAAGGGGAGTACTGCTTCTGGTTCTTCTTGAAATTGTTGTCGAGCTTGTTGATGTGGAAGTGAAAGGCCGAGACTGTGAGGACGGCATCCATGACGAGCTCATCTTGTTGAGCGAGGGGAAGAAGGAGGTGGCGCCAGTCATTGTGGAGGCCGTCTATGGCTACCATCTCCGTTGATATGCAGCGCGAGACTATAATGTGTAAGTATCTGGAGGAAAGAAGTGGAGCCTGGACTTACATGTCATGAATAGATTCCTCTTCCAAGCTGGCATGTTATCTGGAACTCCTCTCAAGAAGAGTGTCATCAAAATCTCACGGTCTGCGGGTGATTGTGAATCTGCTAGCACGAGGTCATAGATCCCTGTGTCCGATGTGATATACTCGATATCGTCGTCTTGTTGATCATCATCATGATGAGTTTCTGTGGTTTCCGGGTCTGTGTCTGCGGCTGAACTTGATGCCGATGATGTTGATGCGTCCTTGTCAGCCGACGAGACTTTCCACTCATTTCTTTGCATTTTGTTAGCACAATTCGTCAGAAACAGATACTGGTTCTCACATACTCTTCATAAACCCTTTCGATAGTCTTGCCAGCCCACTTTCCTCGCGCAGCAACACCCTTGTTGAACCGATGTCGAATACCAAGGCCACTGCAACTCAAGCCTCTAGAAGTACACTTGTTACAACTGGGTTCATTCCTATCACAGTGAATACGCCGTTTCGAGCATTCGTGGCAGCCTGGTCACGCGTTAAATCCTGCCAAGAAGATGTGAGGTTGTGCTGACCCTTCGTCTTCGGTACATATGCACGTTTTTTTGGCGGCATCGCAAGCATCGGGTAGAGCCGAGATGAGCTAGGCTGATCGACGCTCGGCGCACGAAACTCGGTATCTCAGGGGAGATAACAGTTGGTACTTGCGTGGCTGGGGAAGAGTTAAGGGAGAATTTCCTCTGTCTTTAGAATTTTGCAAGCATCAAGTCAATGAGGATCCGGGAATCTATGGCCGACGTTGCGGGGAATCTGTTGGAGCTTTGGCTCCGCAAACGCTAATCAAAGTTGGGGAAAACACTAGGCCAGAATAGGAGGGTTGAATGAGAGCATCTGCTACACTTATTCAGCTGACCAGTTATTGGAATCCGCCTCTAATCTTGGTGGACCGTGAAATGCTGCATACTGCATTCTTTCACTGCAATTTTAACACGCCTCGGGGCCTCCAAGATTACCTGAATACCTTACCTTTTAGGTATCATGGTAATACTAGCAGTTACATTCAACTGTAAATTCCTATATTAGAGTAAAGACCGTGTTATTCTATTATTAATGGAACCTGAGGATCGGGAAACCAAAAGCACAGTTTCTTAGCCCCGTTACACGTATGAAGATTCTGAAAGATCTTCCTACTCGCGAAACCTAAAGCCGATACTTTTGAAGGACAGAAGACCTCCAGTATGGCGTGTTATCAGATACTTCAGCATGGCCAAGCTCCTGGAATGATGGGAGCTCGGATTACTCATTGTTCGATATTCACCATTCAACCCTTGGACTCCATTGACCAGGAGATCATGGGGTGCAAAGAGTTCCTTCACTGCATTTTTAACACTTCTCGACATCACCTTCCCCATTTCAGTAGCACTTGTACCTCCGTCAACGAATAGGCTTTCAGCGTGCAACAACTTCTCGTGGATCTAACCCAGCGGAAGCCAGAGAGTGGGGCATGTACGAGGAAGTGGTCGTTAGCGGTTTGCACTGCATTTTTAACACACAGCGACATCTCGCGCCCCACTGCTATCAAACCAATTACATAGGCCTTGGGGGAGTAACGCTTAGTCGGTCTAATCTTGCGATCTTTCTTCTAGAAGCCATTCATTAGTTTCGCTGAGCCTAAGCCTTATGCCCAACGTTCTCGCTCGTTACATGGTAGTCATCTCGGTCGACTGCACTTAGACACGAACTCTGCGAGTCCATATCGAACACCGACAATCTAATCCAGAAATGGAGAGGTCTGGCGATAGCTCACCACCGCTCAAAAGAGCGCGGGTACAACGACGCGTATGGCAGTGCGATGCTTGTACACGGTTATTTTCCCAAGAAGCGCTACAAGATCTAAACTCTTCTTCTGGCTTCGTTCATAAAACCCGACAAAGCCTCTGGTTTTCATCTAGCTGTGAGCTGTGCAAGTTCATTTTGGGTGTTGGTGTGGACGAATTCGGACCAGATATCTGGAAGGATGAGGGACTCGTACGTTTCTGGAACTCGAAATTGAATGCAGGAAACGAAAGCTCCTGCTCGGGAATCAACGCCTTGACTGGCCGAGTGAATGGTATGACTGGATGTATCGTGCTCTATCCATTTGTGAAAGAAGGTTTGAGACCTGTTCTCTTCTTCTTACTTACCCTTCTAATATGTCCTCCTAGATGATCCCCTCTCCACCTTGATCACACGACGGCCATTGCATAGAGATGTTTCAAGTCTAGAAGCTTTTTCAGCAGCTAAATTGTTGATAGAGGCTTGTATGAGAACAGATGCACCAGACCAGGGCCATCAAAAGTGCCGATACTCAAGAGACATCGTCCTTCCCACCCGCGTCATAAAAGTCAGCGATCAGACTGCACACCTACAGATCAATCAGACAGAAACTCGAGGATCTTATCTTGCCCTGAGTTATTGCTGGGGTACACCGGACCCGAACAAGCAAAGCCCGCTATCAAAACTATGCTTGAGCAACGAGCAACTTCTAGTACAAGCAATCAAACTTGAGGAGTTGGAGCAGTCTGTCCAAGATGCAATTCGTGTTACTCGAGAACTAGGATTCACTTATCTCTGGGTGGATAGACTTTGCATCATTCAAAACTGTGAAGAAGACAAAAGAAAAGAAATTATCAAGATGGCGACGACATATAAGAACGCTGCAATCACGCTGGCTGCCGGGACTGCCAAAAACGCAAGTGAAGGATTCTTGGGAAGCTTGCCTCTCAAGAGTCCTACGTATCTGCCGCACAGACAATTCGAGATACCGATGAGGGACGGGCGCACTGGGACTGTCCATCTGTCTGGAAAGCGATATCGGCCCTTCCATCCTCTTGACAAAAGGGGATGGACGCTTCAGGAGTATATGCTGTCTTCCCGCATGCTCATATTCTCAGACTACCAACTCCTATGGCAGTGCCAGGAAACTGAACTACAGAGCGTCACTGGAAACAACACAGGTATAGCGTATCAGCAGCGTCTCGAGTCGTTGAAGTGGGCTTCCTTCGATGAGGAGGGTGAGCCGTCCTACGGAACAGATGATTCAGAGAAACTCTATCTCTGGAAGACCATCATATCTCAGTATACGCAAAGGCAACTGAAAGATTCCGAAGATAGACTACCAGCGGTCACGGGTATAACAACCGAGTTGCAAAAGGTTTGGCGAGACTCTCATATCTACGGTCACTGGGAACGATGGTTCATTCAACTTCTGGCATGGTGCAAGCCATCTCATCTAAGGGTGAAGGAAAGACACACCAAGAGAGCTCCCAGTTGGTCTTGGGTCTCAGTCGATGGCAGCATTAGTTTCGCAACCCTAATGGACAATGAGGACGCCAAGATCGAGATTCTGACTGCAGCCAAGGTCAGACTATCCTGCCGAATACTCCAATTCGACGAAATAAGTCCTCTTAAGCGGAATACGCTGTCTACAATGCTGGACCTTGTGAAGTCAGCTTCAAAACTTGAATTCGCAGGGAGAAAGTGTGAGTATCTTCTCCTGGGCAAGCCCATCAGCCATCGCCATCGCGAACCCGGTATTGCTCTGATGGTACTCAAAACGGCTAGTGGAAGTTATAGGAGAGTTGGTTTAGCCCATTTTGATGATATGACAGTCTGGACTGGTGTTGAGTTCCAGAGTGTTGATCTTGAGCCAAAGGAAAAATAGGCCAGCGATTCGAGTATGTCATGCCTACCTGGTGCTTCTAAGAAAAATTGCCAACGCCTCTGTCTTCTATCAGAATTTGGGCTCTTACGGATACCAGGTACAGATATCATTTGTAATTTATACTTGTGGCCGGTAGCTTAAATAAACACGGAGAACTTGATATCATTTCCAGTCGAGATCTGTGCCTTATGAGCTTATGTTTACATGCTGAGCCTCGATGCCTCTCCGCTTCCATGTCAATAACCTCTCCTTGCGTGTATCTTCTCATGCCTTCGGCAGTCATTTACCCTAGCAAAGGCTTTCCCACAAGTCGTGCAAGCGAAAGGCCTCTCCCCAGAATGACTCCGTGCATGGTCCTCAAGGTTTTCTTTCCTCGTGAATGTCTTGTTACACCCACCCATATTGCAAACGAACTTACCTGGGATCTGTCGGCGGCTCAGAACCTCAAAAACGGCGGGTCCTTCGCTGAGTTCCGAATGGTAGATATTGACATGTCGGTCCCTATCCTTGTTGCTTGCGAAACCAAGAGGGGCAGCATTGCAGGAGACGGGGCACTGAAAAGGCCTCTCGTGTCGTCTTCCGTGGCCATGTCGGTCGCGTTCGTTGTTATAGCCGACATAGAAGAAGCGACAGAGCGTGCGATGGCACTTGTAGAGGTTTGAGCCATAATAGTCCTCGATGGTATCCTCATCGCCAGCCTTTTCGTCGGGTCTGAAAGTTTCCAACTGTTTTCTATTATCCTTGAGTCCATTCTCAATCTGCTTAACGCCCACGGTGTTTCGTGTTGCGTAATCGCCTCGCTGATGAGTGTATATGTGATTCCACAGCAAGTAAAGGTCTTCATAGAGGTCTGAGTCCACGAATTTCTCTATATGGTCTTCAACCAATTCAGCGTGCTTTTTGGTCGTCAAATCCCCGCGATGAATATTGACAAAATGCTTCAAAGCAGATGCGAAATCTTCTGCGACGCCCTGAAAAGTCTCGGTTGTGAAGACTTCACTACACTCTCTGATCAAAGTGTCGGTATGATATAGCCAATGAGCACATGCGTAATCCTGGAAAGAGAACCAGCCCAATTTTGCATGCTCGCTTCTTTGGGGCGTCCGGTAGTTGGTGTCCCGTATGAAGCATGGGAGGGTCAAGTATCTGAGGCAAATAGTGGTCAACTGGCACTGAACCTGCTTCTCACTGATATGTCGGTTCTCAATGATATATCTGAAGTTTCTGAGTGTTAGTCACTTGTAATACCCGCTTGTTAATCAATACTAACCTGCGTGCAGTTGAATGAATGACTCGAATGTAACCTCCGCTAAGGACATGGACGATGGACCCGAGATATTTCTCCATATCCTGTCGTAGCATGTTGTTCTCGAAATCGATTTGGAGCTTACTAGGGTCGAAACATAAGATAGCTTGCATCTCGTGCCATCTAAGCGGTCTCCTGGCACAAATAAGCCACCCAAATAGTAGCTTTGATCTCTCCCACCTCCCAGGACCTCCTGCCTGTGCCATGAGACTATTCTTGACCGAATCGAGCAATCTTTCGTACCTAGAAAGGTGAGTTGAAGCCAAGTACCAGAGTCAGAGGACCTACATGTCTCTAAGCTTCGTTGGCAGCATCCCTTGTCTGAGCAAGGTTCGCAAGTCACCTTTGGTATCTTGCTGTAAAAGGAATTCAATGGCCAGATGTGCGTAGAGAAAGGAGTCTAAAAGATTAAGTTAGCATTAAACCTCTATCATTGCGATGTTGATCCGTATAAACCTTGACTTTGGTGGCATACTATTCGCTCAACATCTGACTTATCATCTTCAGAGAGACTGAAACCAATACCGTGACTTGGCTTCGAGAACTCTGGAAGTTTCTTCTGCACAAAAGCCCGGATGTCATCGTGGTTGTCCTCGGGCCTAAGGAATATGCTGAAGCAATCGTCTCCAGGTATATGTTTCTTGGTATCTGATGTTTCTCGGCCGATGAAAAGTACTCTCAAGTGCCCCAATCTGATTTGCGTATCATATGTCGACACTAGATCCTTGAAGAACTTGGCGGTTTGCTGAATGTCCACTCCGTGACATTCATCCGATCCGTCAATCACGATGTAGTGTCTTGCGGAGAACTCGATGAATGTCTTGATGATCTTTTGAGCCAACGTTGCATCTATGAGAATGGGGCCTCCACTTGTGGCCTTTTCCTGGTAGCAATATGGGATTAAATAATCCTCGGCCTCTACCATTTGCAGTAGTATACCTTTCAGGACATCAAGATGGTTTCTGTGTTCAATGTCGTCTTCTTGACAGTAGAAGTAACATGTTTTACTGCCCTCTGGAAAGGATGACATCATATTCTGAAGTTCAGACGATTTCAGTTCATCGACTACTAGTGATGCAAGTACCGTTTTACCTAGACTCATCAGAATCTTCTCAAAGGCCTATAGGGAATAGTTACCATATCCGACGTTGCCATGTAACCATATGGCTGAGTGGGGGGGGTCCTCCTCGCCCATCCACTCCCGAATCTCGCTGTAGTTTCGGAAGAGCCAGCGACCACTCCTAGGGCAGATCGCCATATCGCGAAACTTATCTTGTAATCGTGACATCTTCACAGAAGAAGCGATCCATTCAGTCACTTCGTTTTTCCTTCCATGGCGTCGGGCCTTTTCATCGGCCTCGAAGTTCTTCCAATCTGACTGAAGGCCATATGAGTACTGCTGGAAGGCCGCATGAAGGGCACCAGAGTCTTCGGACTTAGCTTATCTTGTTGTAACTACTGTGACTTGGAGAATTACCTCGTGTAGAAAGACTGTGTTCTTTGATAAACTTGGCGTGTGAACCTAGAGACCCGGATAGTCTTGAAAAGAAGTCACCTGCGTCATCCCAAACAGACTTCTGAAGACGCTGCCATACTTAGATAAGTCAGCGGTGTGAGATTCATTTCTGGAAAGTAAATCTTACGCGTCGTTGTCAGTGAGAAAAGCCTGTAAGCTGCAGAATGGAATCGTTGTATATCATGATAGATGTTGACTATGCACTCAATGGCAGACGGAAATCTTTGGAAGAGTTCCTCAAACTTGGTCAAGGGTAAGAGATGGGCTCCAAGGAGGCCGTAAACATTGAGAAGTCCGTCAAATGCCCTATCGCTAATGTTGGTACTCTGTAAACCTTTAGCCGAGTCCCGTGCATGAACCAAAGGCCAACGGTTACCCTGAGGAAGAACCTCACAGAGCCCCAGACGATTGCCATTACGCCTTTGGTGCCAGGAAACTCAAGGTACAAGAGGATTTTCTCGAGTTCTTCCATGCCGTCAAGAAACATCCGCAGTCGATTCATATCCATCATGTTTTTGTCTCGGTCTCGTGACAATTGAATGTTTTGGATTTCTTTCCACGTGTCTTCATTAGTCGTGCTTTCGAACTCTTCTTCATGGTGGGGCTTCAGCGATCTCCTGAATTCTTCAGCTAATTCATAGAGCCGGTTCATTGTGATGAGCAATTGTGTGATGCTGGCTAAAGCCTTTGAAGATCAAGCCTTGACGGAACACTGTGTTAATGAGAAAGACAGGGCAACTGGTAGTGACTTGAAGGAAATCGGCTACACAGGTACAGCTAGCGGTGAAGGACTCAAGAGGCAACCAGCTGCAGTGAAGTGAGCCTCAAAGTCGCCTTGCTGAGAGCCTTTAATAGCGGTGTTATATTTTCAAGCCCTACCATCCAATCAATGGGTGACACGACCGCAAAGCGAACCAGATGTGATAAAATCGATCTGCCTTGCAGGCTAAGCGGGCTGCAGTTGGCTGAAAATAGAGGTTCTAATTCGACGTCGGGTCACCGACTCCAGGGATCTCCTGCATAAAGCACGCGCTTGCACAGCCTGATTCTTGTATTTTCCGTGTGTCAGCAAAGAACTTGGCCGTCAAAACTCTCATACTCCAACGTTGCATGGTTCACAACCAGATGATTTCAATCGCGTTTGAAAAACCCAAAATATCGACAATATGTTCAACTTGCGGGATCTTCTCAATCCCGTAGGTGATGACAAGCACCATGTGTCTCACTCTAGCGACGGACTGGGAGTAGAGCAAGACCAAGGCCAAGATCAGTACATGGGCGATGAGCCTAGAGCTCAAGAGCTCAGCAGCAACGGACCGATTAATGAGACCTCGCAAGCATTTTGGTGGGCTATCAATGGAGACGTTACTGAAGCTGACAACTACCTCCAATCCAGTCTTGCGAATATTCAAGTGTAGGTAACTTCATATATCAAGTTCAACCTATGACTAAAGATACAAAACAGTGGCCCTCTGTTTCCAGAACATGGCGTCCCTGAAAACCAATATACTCAAAATTATGATCTAGATATAGATCCACAACTTGGAATAATAGATTTCGATATAGACTTTGATATGAACGATAGTACGAACCCTCGTGCCGATGGAACACAAAACGGCTTCTCAGACATGTCTGCCACACTCGAAAGCTTCCAATTCCTTCAATTGCCTATCGAAAGCTCTCGGGAAGGTTCAGCCACGACACCCGAACTCTCTGTGCCAAGTCGGTCAACTGAGATACCTATAACATTACCGGGAGACGGCGATGTTATCGTTCATTATGGCATGGTAAGTACCTGCATCTTGGATGATGTTCAATGATACAGTGTTAGTACTCATTCATCATAGCTTCATAACATGGAAGTGAAACTGGTACCTGGTGACATGTCATTCATAGATGATCGACTGGCATCAGAGGGATCAGCTTATCAATACTTCACACTAGGGGAGTACCAGGAACAGCTCATGCTTTGTTTCCCTGGGGACGATAAGTATTTTGGGCATCTTCCCTTGGCGGCAGGCCAGACTCTCTTGCTCCTGATGACGCTACCGTCAGTTGATATTCAGCCATTGGCCTTAAAATGTGACCTGAGGGAGATCATACACCGTGCAAACAAACCAGCTGAAGCTAGAGTGAAAGTAGACATAAATATCTATGGTCTGCGATCTGAAGCTTTGGATATTGGTCAAAGGCTCTCCAATGGAAAGCTGTGGCTTCAGAGATCCAGCCACGGAAGACATGGCATCACTTACGAGAATCCGCACTTCCTAAACATTAGCATCCAGAATACTGTAGCCGATGAAGCTGAGGATACGCGACATGCTCCTGATGATGGTGTCCCGAAGAAAATGAGCAAGGAAGATCAACTTCGGAAGATGGTAGATGAAGTTTACCAGACAGTCGAGAACAACCGCGAAATCGAGATGGTTGAAGGGGGTGACAGAGTCACCCGTGAGCTTTATAGGTGATCTATCAGAACTTAACAGCCAGTTAGCTGTCGCTCTAACAACAATATAGACACCAGAAGGAAGCACTGGGTTTCATGCTCGAGAGAGAGTCTGGGCATATCAACGAAAAGTACAGACTTTGGGAAGAGATCCAACATGAGAACGGAAAGTTTCAATATCGACACAGAATCACCAAGCTACGCAAAGACATACGGCCGGATGAGAGGGGTGGCGGCATTCTTGCTGACGACATGGGAATGGGAAAGTCGCTTTCTATCCTGGCTTTAATCATGAAGACCCTGGACAACGGCCAAGAGTGGGCGGAGGGCAAAAATGCAGAGCACAAGAGCAGGAGGTCTCTCAAGTTCTCTCGTTCTACTCTTATTGTGGTTTCGGCAGCTTGTGGGTATCTCCCCTACAACAAATCCATTAATGCTAACGGTATGTAGTACTGGTCGATGAGTGGGAGAAGGAGGTTAGACAGTAAGTGAGAAACCCATTAGAGGCAATTTCTGACATTGTACAGGCACCTGCAGAAAGGCATCAAAGTGGTTAAGTACCACGGCGAAAAGAGACCGAAGACCATCGCAGAGCTGCAGGACACAGATATCGTAGTAACAACATACCATACGCTTACTGCCGAGTATCTAGAAGGTAAAGGAAAGCATTCGCCACTGTACCAGTTAGGCTGGTATCGATTAATCCTCGACGAAGGTGAGTATCAAATCAGCAGCGCCTATCCAGACAGCTTATTGGGAGATTTTCAGCTCATATTATCCGTCGTCCATCCACAAAATTCTTCCAGGCATGCGAACAGCTCCATTCAAATTCCCGATGGTGTCTTTCTGGAACACCTATCCAAAACAAGCTTGCTGACATAGGCTCGCTGTTCCGCTTCATTCGTGCGGAACCATTCGATAAGGTATCTGAGTACAGGAAGTGGATAGAAACACCCTTCGACAACTCATTTGATGACCCTGAGCTCGTTAGGGATCGGTTAGTTATGCTACTCGAAGCATTGTGTCTACGTCGAACGAGAGAGGTCCTGCACTTGCCCAAAACGCTGCAAGTTGTTCGACATCTAGAGTTCAGTCCGCAAGAGAGGAACCAGTACGACAAAACAAAGGCTGTCATCCTACGCAATATGGAGCATCGTCTAGGTGAGGTCAAAAAAAGCTCCCAGTTTGGTATGTTCCAAATGTGGCTCCAGCTTCGGATAGTCTGCAACCACGGAACCTATCAGAAGCTCTTCTCGTGGCACCGAAGAAGCCTCCTGGAAGAAAGAGAGGCAATAGTGGGGACAGCTGGTCAATTCGGCGAGATATCCTGCGTGGGATGTGAACAGCCAATGCCCGTATTGGGATGCGACTTGACGAAAAGAATGTTTGACGACGAATGTTCACATGTCCTTTGTTCGAATTGCATTGAAGAGTCGAGCATTTCCTTGCCCGGAAATCGAAATCGATGTCCGATCTGCGTTAGATGGTATAAAGATCCTTCAGTCCTGAGAGATGAGGTATCTTTGGGAGATGCTGAGAGACCCCGAAAGCGACGAAAGGCTGCAGCGTCAAAGGATGATCATGAGAGTTACTTCAACGAGCAAGGTCTTTCAACCAAAATAGAGGCCTTAGTGAAGGACGTTCAGCAGGATCTTGGGACGACAAAAAGGTATGCCAATCCCGAAATTCTATTTTCTTCTAACAACAAGCAGTATTATATTTTCCTGCTGGACGCGTACGCTGTATTTGATATCCAGGCACCTGGACCAGGCTGGTATTCCACACCTTCAACTCGACGGCAACAGCCCACTGCCTCAACGGCAGGCCACGTTGCTGAGGTTTGAGAAAGGGGATGAGATGCCTGTTCTCATCATGACGACCGGAACCGGTGCATTTGGGTACATTTTCTCCCTTCTAGGTGTATCGGTAGACTGATATGATTCAGGTTGAATTTGACTTGCGCAAACCGAATTTTCATCGCAGAACTACAATGGAATCCCAGCGTCGAGAGCCAAGCGATTTCGAGAGCCATTCGCCTTGGGCAAGAGAGTGAAGTTCTAGTTACAAGATATATCATCAACAACACTGTGGAAGAGGTACGAGATTCGATTAGTACATATGGAGCATGGCTAACAGGCGTAGGACATACGGAAACAACAGGAGTACAAGAAGCATGTTGCAGCGCTGGGTTTTGAAGAAGTAGTGGATTAGTTAGATGGTATATATGATGGGCAAGTTGTGAGCTAGATGTGTTATTTGCAGTTGGGACTTGTGGCTGAGAGCTTGAATCAGCGAACAGAACTTAGTATATATGATGGGCTGAGAAAGGGTTCTTTTCTTCCTTTCTAAAAGGATAATGCTTTTGTTTCTAAAAATACAACTAATAGTATTCCCTAAACCTTTATTTTCAATTTTACGAATATAAAATGAAACGGGATTAGAGATGTTCTAGTTTTCTCTAGTCGGACTGTTACAAGCCAGCGAACATTCAAACCGCCGTGAACCCTAGACTGCAATGGCTAATCTGCAAGGCTCCAGAGCGCGTTAAAATTGCAGTGAAATATATTTCATCGCATACAGTTAGACTTCAGCGTCTGATTGGCTCACCCTAAAAGCTCCAGAGCGTGCTAAAATTGCAGTGAAAAGGACCTAAGATGGAGAGCAAACGCCAACACGTTGAGTCTAACGCCACTGTTCCCAGATGTCACAATGTGTTAAAAATGCAGTGAAGGGACCTGTCTAGCCCGTCACACAAATCGAAGGATAGTTCTCCGCGATCTCATCATAAGTGGCATTATGGCTTGGCCATGCTGAAGTGTCAATCAGGAGCGCCATCCATTTGGGTATAATCCCTATGTATAGCGATTTTTGTGCCTGGTGATCTCAACAACCCATCTCGGGCCATGCATTGACGAAGATGAAGACTGCTATATATTCTAGGGTGACATAGCCTTTGCACCTCGTTTGGAACACATGAGATGGGCTACAATTGCAGTGGAACAGGTCCCCCCTATCGTAACATGAGATTAGCGAACCACTAGCTGGCTTACCTATACCAAAATCCACCGATCTGCGGATACCATTAAATACAGTCTCTTTTGTCCCCCTCCAGTAGGTTGAGAAGCTGAGGCCATCTTGGCGCAGCCCATCGACCAACCATGGCTCGATGAATTGATTATCTGCCAGCTACTTGATGTTTTACAATGACTTGGTCAGGCCCAAGAAAAGTCGGTACGTACGGCAAAAATGAAGACAATTTGATGCAAATGAGTCTGAAAAGATCCTCAATTAACAGCCCAGCTTTCAATAGACATACAAACAAGTTCAGCTTTATAGATTATTGAACAAGGGAAAGGTCAGATGGTGAGCGCGCCGACTGAGACGTTTTACACAGATCCAGGAATAAGTCTTTTAGATTCTACCTTACTATTATAAATTCCCTAAAACACGATAAAATTCCACGACAAACATCACTTCAGGTAGAGCTAGGGGAGTCGAAGGGAAAGCAGTTAAAATAATTACAACTACTGCCTATTATATAATCTGGCCAAAAGACAGAAAACGTAGTGGAAAGTTCATGTTTATGATTTTGTCAGTCAGAGCTACAGGGACGAGGGGTGAATTGGGTGATGTTAAAGCCTTGGTTCTCAATCAAACTCTCGCGTACAGTATTTCAACTAAGGCTTTGGTTTGGGATGGGTTAAAAATGCAGTGAAGGCTCATTTTTCCAATTTCATCTTTCACTTACCACTTGGAGGTGCGGGGCTCTAGTACAAACCAATCGCTCTTCATTAGGTAGGTAGATAAGATGACAAGGCGGTCAGACTGGACTAAAATTGCGGTGAAGATCGTTGGTCTCCCCCCCCCCGGCTCGCACCAACGGGTAATTAGAACTGCGCCAGTTTTCAGCACAGCGCGGTTTTAGACGATACATGGACATGCGGCTATGTCTTGAACTTTCTCACCAGCATCGTGGCAATGTCAATAAATTTACAACTATTAGAAATACCTACTCCGAGAACCGAGACACCAGAAACTCTCGTCTCTTCGAGTTACTGCCAATCCTCGCTGCTGAGTTATACTCTTTTAACAAAACGCAACAGAGTTGGACTTGACCTACCGTTTAAGGGCGTTTTTTAGCTTCGCCAGGTTCTCTTATATACAACAGAGCTTGAGTTGATGGTGATGGGTTTTCGGCCACTCAATATTATTCAGAAAGGGAAAAAATAACATTTCAAAGTGACGTCTGGAAATGAAAATATTCATTAATTTTAAAGAAGAAATACAATGTGTTTATAATAACATAACAACTCTCTCGTCAACGTGCAACAGCCTGCAAATTGGCACATTTTTCGTGATTAGTCACTACGGATCCCTGAGAGCGTTATAATTGCAGTGCACGCTGTAAAATTGCGCACTAATGCACGGCTATCTCCAGTATCCCATGTCATTCAGACACAAGACCGCGAACATTTTAGCAAAACACTAAAACCTCCAACATTCCAGTCAACTCAGACATCTCAGGGTCTGGCACAATCGGATCTGGAAAGGCACCATTCCCCACGCGGCGATCAGGAACAAAGCTATTGTTGCCACTACTTCTACCGCAAATAGCCTAGAGACACCAGAAATGGCATCACCAACAGCCTCGTTCCCTGGTGGCTTCACCCTAACACCACACCTTAAAGCCACAGACCATCAATTGTAAGAGCTTGCATCATGCCTGGAATGCATTCGACTCGTGGCGCGACGTCCCATCTCCTGTCTGGACGGCCTGCCGAAAGCTTAACGGCGCACCGGCATGTCCAAACCGTGAAGTGATCCGAAGAGTCGGAGTGAACGAGCCAATGCGATTGGATTGAAGTTTGATGGCGATCTGGACTTCGGAGTGTCCTTGTGTGAGTGTTGGTGGTGGAGATGGTATATAGAACGAGCCTTGCCATCGCGCAGCATCCCTAGGGGAGAGATTTGATCTCGTCATTCATTCATTCACTCATTCTTTGCGCTTCATCACTCCTTTCAACATGAAGCCGCTAATCACACTCATTCTATCGGCCCTGGTTGGCCTAACTTGCGGTCTCGCATCGACAGATACCATCACCTGGGGAGGCGACAACTCCCGAACAGGCTACCAAACGTACATTGCCCATCCTTTACTCTCACTCACACTAACTCACATCTCAGTAACCATAACATGGATCCTGCAATCGTAGGAAGCCCTCAATTCGACATCGTCTTCAAAACAGCCCTCCCGGGGAAATACGTCGGCGCCGCAGAACAGATCTTCTCTCAACCGCTCGTTTACACTCCCTCAAGCGGAACAACGCAATATGTTTATCTTGCGACGACTCAGAATAATATTTATAAACTTGATGCAAAGACTGGTGTTATTCTTGCTTCGAGAAATATCGGCATTCCATTCCTTACTGCTGATCTGGACGGCTGTGTCGATGTCAACCCTACTGTTGGCGTCACTGCGACTGGTGTTATTGATCCCGATACGGATACGTGGTATATCACATCAAAGACGTATGTTAATCAGAATGCGGGTCAAGTTCCCCAGGGAAGACCGGCGGGAAGGTATAAGATACACGCTATCAACGTAAATGATCTTTCGGAGCGACAGAACTTCCCCGTTGATCTGGAGGGAACGATTGCGAGGAACAATCCGGAGAGGATGTTCACGGGCGGCATTCACCATCAACGACCTGGACTACTCCACACAGGACAATACGTCTATGCCGGCTTCGCTTCGCACTGCGTGCAGTATAACTTCACAGGCTGGATCATGGGCTGGGACAAGACCACCGGCCAAATCGTCGAGCACTGGGCTTCCGAAGGTCTCGGCGTGAGCAGCAACATCTCCGGCGCAGGAATCTGGCAATCTGGCGGCGGTCTCGCCTCCGACGACGCAGGATCAATGTTCTTCGCCACTGGAAACGGCTACGCTTCTCAACTGTCCACCATTCCCGTTAATGGCTTCACGCCCCCGACTGCGATGGAGCAAGCGGCTGTTCACATGTCCATCAACAGTGATGGTACCCTCTCAATTGTGGATTTCTTCATGCCTTTTGAGAAGCAGGAGCTTGATGGTGCGGATAAAGATCTGGGGACGAGTCCGCTTGAGATTCTGCCGAGTCAATTCTCGTGCGGTGATGTCAAGAGGATGGGTATCGTTACGGGCAAGTCTGGAAAGACTTATTGGCTTAATCTTGATGATCTTGGTGGCTATCGCAATGGTCCTAACTCGAAGGATAGAGTTATTCAGACGTTTCAGAATGAGAATTCTGTATATGCAGGTGCTGGTGTTTATCCCCTCGAAGGAGGCTACATCTACATCAACGGTACGCCCATCAAAGCCTCACTCTACAATTCGTGCTGACAATTTTAGTGATTCAATACCCGACGCACGTCTTTAAATTCTCCTGCCTCAACAACACACCCTACTTCACCAAAGTCGCCGACTCCCCCACCAACAACGCCTACATCCTCGGCGTAAGCCACGGCACAACAACATCCCTGAACAACCGAGAAGGCACCGGTCTCCTCTGGGTATCAGACGTCCAAAACACAAACTTCAAGATCTACGACGCGGTTCCGCAGAATGGTTACCTCAACGTCATTCGAAACTTCACCATTGTGGGTATTACCAAGTTCAGTAGACCTGTGTTTGGTGATGGTATGGCGTATATCGGCACGACGGTGGGATACTTTTATGGTCTTGGGTCGACGAATAAGTTTCCGCTCAATTGTACGAGCTCAATCGACTTTGGGACTGTGGACTTTCAGGGGAGTGGTGTGCAGCTTGTTAATTGTACGGCGGGTTTTGATCTGAGCGTTACGGGTGTTGCGCTTGCGGATGGGACGAACTATAACATCAGTCAGACGCCGAGTCTACCGTTGTCGATGTCGGCGGGGGATACGTTTCAATTCGCGGCGCAGTTCGTCCCCAGGAGTGTTGGGAGATTGGGCACTACCATAAATATTCAGACGTCGGGTGTTTCGGACGCATCATATAGCAAGTCTGTCAAGGTCAGGCTCACAGGCGTTGGCAAGAGTTCAAATGCGTTGTTGGACGTCAGCCCAAAAGCTGTGGTGTTCGCTGGTCTCGTCACTGGTACTCAAGCTGAAGCTCAGAGTGTTCTTATCGGCAACGATGGATCGGGCGATCTGCAAGTCTCTTCAGTTCTGTACTCAAATACCTCGTCATCTGGTCCATTCGCCACCTGGTCCGGCACGGGTAGTCTTACAGTTGGCAAGTTCACACTGACTGGTATCCCAAGTACAGTCCCTGGAGGAAACGACACTGCCATCTCTGTCAAGCCAGATACTTCTGTTACTGGTGACTACACAGCTTGGGTCAAGTTCGTCACCACCGGAGGCAATGCTACAGTGTCTTTGTCTGCTGCGGCTGGCGATCCCCCAACTGCTCTTCTCGAGTTCCAAACACCAGATGGTAGCGGCTGGGTCAAGTGCGATCCCAATAATCCCTTCACATTCGGAAATGTCACAGAAAACACATCTCGATCTCTCAAGTTCCGCGTTTCAAACACCGCTGCTCCCGGTGGTGTCAAACTCGGCCTCACAGTCTCCAAACCGCCCTTCGGCGTCCCAGGCATCATCAAATCCGCAAACCAGATTGATCTCGCCGAAGGAACACTCATCGCTCCAGGCCAAAGCCAAACAGCAACATTGACCTGCACCGTCCCCAAAAGCCAATGGAACCTCCCATCTTACAACGGCACCGCCCAATGGACTATGAACACCAACGATCCAACCTGGTCTTTCGAAAAGCGCGCAGTGCAATTCTTCTGCAACGCCGTCTCTGAACAAGCAGCTCCTCTTCTCCCCAATGGTCAAGGGCGATATCAATACGTCGGGTGCTTCAAGGAGAATAATCCCGGGCGTCAGCTCTCCAGCCAGCTCTATGCTAATAGTGACAACACTAATGAGATGTGCATCAACGCCTGTGGTTCAGAAGGTCTAGCATTCTGCGGAACGCAATACCGAAGTGAATGCTGGGCAGGCAACAAGATCCCCACGCAAAAGGTCGACGATCAGAACTGTAACTTCGACTGTGCTGGAAGTCTGAACCAGATCTGCGGTGGAAATGGCATTGATGGCAGTGGAGCTTACATCAGTCTTTTCGCTGATACGCTTCAATGGGATGGTTCGTATGCAAGTGGCACTACAAGTAGTAGTGCCAGCGCTGCGACACCTCAAGGACCTTCTGTCAACCCCGGTGTTAGTGGCTACACGAGCATTGGGTGCTATACTGAGGCTACCAACGCTCGAGCGCTTCCTAACGGGAGGGGGAATAATCCACCTACTGTTGCGAACTGTGTACAGGCTTGTAGTAATGAGAACTTTGTCTATGCTGGTGTGGAATATGGTGGAGAGGTAAGTTCCTTGACCTTGAAGCTGAAATATGTGCTGATGAGGTTAGTGTTACTGCGGAAATAGTTTCTCGGACGGATCAGTGCCTGCTCCGATCACTGATTGCGGCATGCTTTGCAATGGTGAGCACTCACACTTGGGGTTGTCAAAGGACATACTGACATGGCTAGGCAACTCGAGCGAATACTGTGGTGGTCCTAGCCGTTTGAACGTCTATGAACTCAATGCAGTATATAGCAGTTCATTGCCTACTTCAATGGGGGCTTTTTCGTCGACCAGCAGTGTGGGCTCTTCTGTAGCGACCTCTTCGGGCGGTGCCCTCTCCATTTACAGCTCTGCTTCAATTGCATCGCCCAGTAGTAGCCTCACATCTAGCTCGTCAACCACCTCGCTTTCGTCATCTTTGGCCTCGGTCAGTGGAAGTTCTTCTTCTAGTGGACTATCCAGCGCAACCTCGAATGGCGCTTCTACTAGCACAGGCTCAGTCAGTAGCTCAACCTTTGCTTCTGTTTCGAGCAGTATATCCACAAGCTCCACGAGCTCTTTTAGCACTTCACTGGGCGTGTTTAACAACATTGCCGGTGGCCTTAACAGCGCTTCCTCTTCCGCCTCTAGCTCTGCACCGACATCTACTGTGAGCTTGGCCGCAACAAGCAGCGCCGCCACAAGTCTCTCAAGCTCTGGGGGCTCACGTAGTTCGGCTCTCAGCTCTTCCGCGAGCGGCGCAGCGAGTGCTTCTTTGACTGCCAGTACCAGTACCAGCTCTGCTTCTCGGTCTACAGCCTCTACTTCGTCAATGATATCTTCTAGCATAAGCTCAAGTACTTCTTCGACGACATGGACAACCTTCGCTACGCTCTCTTCAACCAGCTTGCGTGTCCCCACGACTACCACCAGTACGACTTCGTCAATCTCTAGCATGGTATCGTCAAACACGCTGCCTTCTAGCGTTTCGAGCGCCCCCTCTTCCAGTGCGCTATCATCAGTGACGACGTCTTCCATCGTCAGTCGCCCCTCATCAGCTGCGGTATCAGCAGGTGCCTCGGGTGTCTCTTCATCGAGTTCTCTGGTTGCGGGAGGCCCAGCTGGTGTTTCTTCCGTGTCCAGCGTCACGTCTGCTACCACAACATCCCGTTCAACTTCCGCTGCATCTTCCTCAACGACGTCCTCAACTACAAGCTCGTCTACCTCAACTACATCGGCGACTTCTAGCACGACATCGCGGGCCAGTTCTACGACTACCACTAGCTCTAGCACTTCATTCACCAGTAGCTCCACAACCTCAAGAGCGTCCTCCACCACTACAAGTACCACCTCAACATCAATCAAGCCAACAGCAACAGGCCCCTCAATCTCCGACACAGTTGGAACATGGGCCTTCCAAGGCTGCTGGACAGAAGGCTTCCTCATCCGCGCCCTCAACTCCAAGACCACCGCCAGTGATGACATGACCCTCGAAAGCTGCGCCAGCTTCTGCAGCGGCTTCACCTACTTCGGCACTGAGAACAGTCGAGAGTGCTACTGTGGCAATCAGCTCAATTTCGGAAGTTATCAAGCCCTCAACCAAAAGGATTGCTCTGCTACTTGTGCAGGCGACAAGACAGACTATTGTGGTGGCACGCTTCGCTTACAGCTGTACAAAGCTGGTGCTAAGACTACTACAACCCCATCTGTGGACCAAGGTAACAAGAACTTCACAAGCTACTCGTGCGTCTCGGAGCCTTTCCTCGGTCGTTTGCTTCCTCAACTTGTCATGAGTGACGGTAACTCCATGACGATTGATACATGTCTCGAGAAGTGTTGGATGTATAAATACGCTGGTGTCGAAAACGGTCGTGAGTGTTGGTGCGGCAACAACATCAATTGGCAAGGCCTTCTCCCTTCTTTTGGTCAGGGCAAGAATGTTTCTATGACGGATTGTAACATCGGCTGTCCTGGAAATAATCTTGCGTATTGTGGTGGGTTAGCGAGGATGAATCTGTACATCAACAAGTCTTCGGCTTTGGCATTTTTGAAGAAGCATAAAAGGCGACATGCGAAGGGATTTTGAGGTGGAAAGGGTGTGAGTTTTGGGAATTGGAGTTAAGCTCATATAGACAACAGCCTGCATATATATACATTCGTTACAAAGTTCTCTCTTCATTTTGAGATGTCATATATCTTCAATTGAGAGCCCGCGGTTTTAGGACCTCAAGCCAAGTGGTTATGTAGGCGTCAAGTTCCTCAGCAGTGACGGGTGTAGTCTAAGGAAATGCAAACTTGAGTCCCTCGTTTTCAACAGCTTCCCTAACACCGCCCATCCTCTCAATCTTTCTAACATGCTCATAATAATGACTATACTCTTTCTCCAAGTCAATCTCAACCTCATGTGCCCATCGCGCAAAGATGTAGACATTGAAGTCCACAACAGTCAACGCATTTCCGACGATAAAATCCCGATTCTCCAGCCCATCTTCTATTCTCCTGAAAGACTCATGGATAATGTCCCTCCCCTTGGCACGAATCTTATCATGGGCGGTAACATCGTCACTGAACCTTCCAGGACGCAGCCAAGCTCCGTATCCAAGGCCGTGCAGTGTACCAGATAGAAAGACAAGCCACTCCAAAACCTTAGCTTGTTGAACAGGTCCAATGCCTAGAAGATTCTCTTTGGGGAGAAGTGAAGATATGAAGCTCAAAATGGCCGGCATCTCGGTAATGACTTCGTTATCGACGGTCAGAGCGGGCACATATCCTCTAGGGTGAATAGTTCTATATTGAGTGTTGCTGAAACTTCCATCAGATGCCTCGACTCCACTGGGCCCAAACTTGAGTCGAACTGCGGTAAAAGAGATCTTGTAGTGACGAAGGATCGCGTGAGGAATAAGAGAGCAGGATCCATTTGCTCGATAGAGTGTTAACTTGGGCATATTGATAGATTCGATGGTAGATCCCATATTGACGTTTTGATCGGATAGTTTAGACTTCAATCGTGGTTATAATATCGCACTGGGGTCTTATATGTCATGGCGGCTAACGTTGGGCTACTTGGCAATCTGTCCTTTCAACGTCATAGCAACGCCCTTCGGGTCAATACCAAGACGAGCTGACAAATGCTGATGTCTGTAGGATCATTTCCCATGTAAGTTCAACTTCCTTCTCGACTGGTAATTTTTCTTTCTTTCGCCGATTCTTAAATCGGGTGCATTGCATGTCTCACTTCTACACGTTAATCGACCATACACAAGCCAACCCTTTCACCAGCAGCATAGACTACAGTAAGTTTCAAAATCAAAGCAAGTCTATTGAGCTCTACTCCTAAAATGCAAGGGTATCAATAATCTCTAGCGTCCAGCGCTTAGAGAATTCAAAATCGGCGCAACTTCATCACTCATCTCCCATCTCCGTCTCCCCAAGGGCAAAAGCGCATTAAACCTCGCCATCCAGCCCTCTGAAACACATCTACACAGAGGAATGTTATTCATCCCCGCAGTACCCTCTGCCTGGATCCACGTCTCTAATCTTGCTGTATTCTGTAAATCCAATGGATCATCGCCGATATTTATATGGTTCATCGTTGGAACGCAGGCACATGCTGCCTCGGAGAACATAAGCCATGCCCATACTACCAATGCGCTCATTGAAATGGCGAGATAGGATGTGGGGTCGATGGATTGTGTTTGGGGCTCGTTTGCTTGGAGATCTGATTCGCATTGACGAAGAACCGCGAGGGCGTGGAGTAAAGCTCTTCGACTCTCGGGCGATTTAGCCCATATGTTTAGCTGGGTGTGAAGCTTTTGTAATCTCGGACGAACGCCAGCTTCATGATCCGGTGATACAATTGAGGCCATGGCTACTGAGTTGATCATCCGAGGATCGGCGTAAAGCTCAAAACCTTGTAGATGATAGGTCATCAAGCACTCCGAAATCAAGCATTTGATATTCGACATTGCCAAAGCTTTAGCTCTCACCGGATCTTCGTCATAATCTCCGATATAGGCATTGAAAGGAAACTCGGCAACTTCAGCAGCATGAAAACACTGATGTTTCAATCTCTCAATATCAGCTCTCCACGCCTCAAGCTGCCACGCAAGAGACGAAGTACAATTCTGCGTTGATCTGCCTGCTTCAGTACTCCGACGAACAATTTGGGTCTGGTTCCAAATTGCGGGTAGCAAGCCACAAAGAGCGAGGTGAATATCTTCAAAGAGTAGGAGAGGTTTTGCTGGGGTGTTGGGGTTGGCGATGACTTCTGAGAGTTTGAAATTTGAGCGGTCTGTTGGCTCGAGGGTGATGCGCTTGAAAAAGATGTTGAGACCGTAGGAGTTCCAGAGAGAGTAAGTTGCTGGCATTGTGAGATCGATTTCTTCTCGGAAGAGGGTTGGGGCTTGAAAGCGAGCTATTGAGAGGTACGTGTCGATTTTGAAGAGAGAGACGATGAGTCTATATATATCAGAATTATACCAATGTAGGAGGAGACAAGAGATTTACCGCTTCCAACGATCTCGTATAGTCATGAGCCATGGGACAAAGGTTCCGGGGTAGTGAAGACGTTGTTGCTCGGCTGCGTTGTCGCTGTTGAAGAACTCTGCTTCTCTAAGAGCTACAACGAACGTGCCTCGTAATAGAGATGCTTTTGAGACTAATCTCTCATTCTATATTGAGGTTAGTAGGTATGCAGCGGCGGTATAAAGGCTACTTACACCATGATAAAAAGCAAAAATAATGTTCATGAGGATGGCTTGATATGTTTCGAATGGCCAAGGTTCATCATATTCATGCCGAGATCTGGGGTTCGCCTAAAGTCCTTGTTAATCTAGGAACATCTCCCAGGCTAAATGACTTACGATCCAATCAGAGAACGCACTCATCAACGACTCGTGCAGTTGTAAGACTGCATCCTCAAACTCATCCGGACTTCTCAGCCAACAGCTGATCATGGCTATTGATACAGATACTAGTAGAGAAGTATCCATAGTGACATAAGAAGGTCCATGGAGAATAGGCCATGTATCGTGAAACCTCCCAAAATACTCTTTTGAATTTCCTTCGATCCAGTTTTTGTCGAGTGCAGGTACCGGTGTATCCTCACCAATCGGAATCTCTCCAGATCGGACATGATTAGCGATTCGTTTGAAACCCGCTTTGATCTCGTCATTTGGTGAGATTTGCGGTGTTCCTGGTGTGAGATTCTGTATCAGGGCCGGCGAAGTAAAACCATTGGCCACCGCTCTAGGATCTGCAATATCCTCGCTTGGGCTCTTACTCCCGCTGCTACTCTTGGACGCGTGTTTATAAGTGCAGTTAATTCCCCTCTTGACGCAGAGAGTGCACTTTGTACCACCGTCACACTTTGTCTTGTTTGCATGGCATGCATCGCAAGCTCTTCCTCTTCTTGGATCAGGAGCTGTAGGCATATCATGCCGTGTCAGGTGGCGCCGCAACAAGTCACTAGAAAAGCAAATTAACACTGTAGCTGGGAGAATACGAGGCATGTACTAACTTGCGTGTGAAGGATCGTTGACAAATCGGGCAAACGAAATTGCGCTCTCCATGGGTCGCTTGATGGCGTCTCAGATGTTCCTTTCTGATAAAGCTCTTCCCACAGTGGCATGTATGTCGACTGGGTGTTGGTTCAGCACTGTCAGCGGAGGATCTGATACATCATTTCACTACTGTTAGTCACGGTACATTACATACAATACAACAGAGTCAAACATCCACTCGGTGATCCCACCTGTGGCTGGCCGTTACATACCTTCTATCACGATCACTGTGGGATATCTCCATGGTGGTGGATTATGATTGCCTTTGATTTGATATGAGGGTATCGAACCGAGTGGGATCGGATTGTAAGCCAAAAACTCGGTGTATTATTTATCGAATAGTTTGACTGGGAAAAAACCGAAGCCGACGCACTGTTACGTATGCCTTGCATTGGGGGCCATCCCTTGAAGGTCGACTTGGTAATCGTGAGTGGGATTGCCGATGTTGAAGTGGGATATCTCAGCTCGGCCTCCGCGGATGGGATAGAAAATTGGGGTAACCCGAGGAGATTTGACCAGTCAGAGCCTCAAATGCACAATTAAGGTTTTAATGGGACCCGCGGATAGATCCATTATCCCACTCGGTTCATCTCATCCCACTCAAGTCTATCCCACCTCCAATATCCCATCCAGCTGGAAAGCCACAATGACAGGACAGACAGCACAGCCATCTGTGGCGGTCGAGAATACAGAACAAGTGCTCTGTAAGTTGGGGGCCAAGATTAAAGTAAAGCGTCGGAGACATTTGACATATTCCGGGGCAATCAAGCTATTGCTCATGTAATGAAGTGGGATGCATCATGCACCCATTTTTGGCTTGACAGGCAGCCTTATGATCGCCAATCTTCCGAACCTTCTATCTTAACTAAGCGGAGCTTCGATGGCGTCTGCAGCACGACTAATGGTATGATTAAGCTTTGTAACTGTGTAAATGACGCCAAACGTGTCAATAATGGTTGATTCCAGGAACATATATAGATAGAGCCATTTCTCTTCAATTACCATCCATTCCATCCATCAATCAATCAGCCATCCACTCAAACAACTATCACTTCGATCAATCACATATTACACTCTCACAAAATGTCTGCCTACAAAAACATCGCTGTCGCCGGTGCCGCAGGTGATCTCGGCTCCGCTGTCTTCAAGGCCCTCATCGACTCCAACAAATTCAACCTCACAGTCCTCACCCGCGCCGGCTCAACCTCCAAATTCCCCGCCGACATCAAAGTCATCCAGGTTGACTACGAGTCCCTCGACTCTCTCACATCCGCCCTCCAAGGCCAAGATGCCGTCGTCTCAACCCTCGGCAGTCTCGCCATCCCCAGCCAATCACTCCTTATCGACGCCGCAGTAGCCGCTGGTGTCAAGCGCTTCCTCCCTTCTGAGTTTGGCTCCAACCTTGCCATCCCCAGCGTTCGCAAGCTTCCTGTCTTCAAGACAAAGGTTGATATCGAGGATAAGCTTACTGCTATTGCGAATGAGGGCAAGATTAGCTATACTTTTGTTTATAACTCTGGTTTCCTTGACTGGGGCCTGAGCCATGGCTTGTACCTTGATTTTAAGAAGGCAGAGATCACACTCTGGGATGGCGGCAACACTGAGTTCAGCACAACTACTCTCGCCAGTGTTGGCCAAGCTGTCGTTGGTGTTCTGACACATCCTACCGAGACAAAAGATCGCGTTGTTTATATTCAGGATACCGTCGTCTCTCAGAAGAAGCTCCTCGACATTGCCAAGGAGCTCAACCCCAGCAAGCAGTGGACTGTCAAGGAGGCCAAGATCGACGATGCTACTGCTGCTTCTGATGCAAACGTTGCAAAGGGTATCTTTGACTGGCCTACACTTGCTGCTTACCTTTACAGGGCTATCTTTGACCCCACTAGTGTTCCTAAGTTCCCCAAGCTTGATAATGAGCTACTTGGTGTCAAGGGTGTCACCGATGAGCAGCTCAAGGAACTTATCAAGTCTTTTGTTCAGTAGAGATATATAAAATATTCATAGATAGTCACAATATCAACCATTTAATATTCATCATCTTGTTAGACTCTCGTAAACACGTTTCTGTAGTATCAAATTGATACTTGCGAGTTGGTATTAAAATGATCTCCTTCTACTTTATAAATTCAGTAATTAGAATTATATGCATCGATGCTTTAAGGGTTCTTAAATATCCAGGACATTATCTTAGGCAGTATATGATATAATTGGGTATAGGTATTTATCTGGGTCTTATTGAGTGGATAGGATCTTATCACTATGTGAGTATGAGAGTATTCTAGCAGATGGCGTTCTCAAGGAATTAACCACCCGTATATTCTAATAAGTATCGGATATTCTGGTCAATAAATCTCTTACACAACAACTTGCATGCTTTCAATTCCGTCCTTCAATGCCGTAATAGTATTTTCGAATAGGTTGGTTTTGAGAGTAGTTGATTGCTCTTCTATATTATGCAGGTAGATGCCCAAATATGGTCAGGACTTTCGATTCTCATGAAACCTAATTTTATTTTCTCAAAAGATATCTTGTCCTCACTTGATATTCTCTAGCCTTTATATCTGCTTGGCCATATGAATTCCATATCAACTCTGGTCAAGGTTCCCGACTAGAGTTCCTGCTGTGTAGGTAGTCTGAACTATCTTCAAACGCCCTCTCATAAGATCTCAACTTGTCATTGTTCCTTTACATATCGCCCATCTATCTTGGCAGTATTCAGTTAATTCCTGACGTCTTATCCCAAATCAGTACTCCAGCCGCCGCGATCGTGATGTATTACGATGAAATCCTCAGCCTCTTCACAATCGAAATCCAATGGTAACGGATAATATAGCTAGATAATAATTCACACGTCAATTATATTTCTATCAGATCTTCAGTATTCATTTCTGTTACCTACCGCTATCGCGGGGTATTCAAAATCAAAAGTTGCGAGATAGGCGAATCTTGGATTGCGTGATTCTGATAGGGGTTGCACCATCGACAAGCCGGTTACCTGGAACCTTTTTATAACCGAACGTAACCCACGAGGCGATCTGTATGGATATTCCCCGCAGAACATGAGTGCTAAACACGGATTCTTGCCGGTATCTCGGCAATGTTGAGTTTCGGTCGTGGATGCGTGGTTTGGTGATTTTCAGAAGACAGTGGCTGAACACCAGGAGAGGGCCCAAGTGGCTACCACTTTGAGAGTCCTTACGGCTACACTGCGATTAATCAAAATGAACAACATGTATTGTAACCTTCTGATGAAATTGTCTGGTAGTTGGCCATCTTGCATCGTCTCCCGTCTGTCATACACGGAATCGGGATACACCCGATCAATCCAAGAAAAATCCAATCAATAATCCTTCAATACCTCCAATCATCATCTCCAATCCTCTTAATCATCAAATCTCTCATATCACTCACTGTCGTGCTAATTCCGCACGTAGCATCCCTGGAGTTGAGTGATTGATAGTCCAAATAACACCATCGCCCCGTGTGGGGATCTCACCCCGACACCGGTCTCTCCCACGATATCTCTTTGAGAAAAAGCTCGTCACGTCATTGGAAGAATTGCGGGCATGGGATAACATATCCAAGCGTGATTCGACGAATCCTACATGACGCCATGCGCTATGCTCTTCGGGAGTCTGTTAGGTTACTTGCATCCGTTGAAAAGGATCGGATTGCCTGTTTTGTCGAATGGACGGTAGATTATTGAAAAGGCTCGTTACCCCTCGTAGATTTTGGATTTATAATTTCATTTGTGAAGAGAAGTGTTGCTATTTGGATAAAGGCGTGTTGTGTTTGTTGACTTGGGCTGCCTAATCAGTCTGATATTGAATGCAGATATACAGATAGATATCAGCACGATGAGCGCATACCTTTCCCTTTCAGCCGAACCGGCTTTCGGAGCGCGGATACCACTCTCATTCATAACGGATTCATCGCAAGAACATCCTGTGTCTCAGACATCATCAGACTCTCAGCCTCGATATACACCACCTACCGATTTAACAACACAAGACCAAGCAAGCGACTCTGAGACTCAACACCCTATACCATCTTCTCAAACAGTTCTGCTATTGCATGGTTTACGGCAACCATACCAAATCACCGACGATCACCCAGTCCCCAGTACAAAGCATGATCATGAGCTACTAGTTCGAACTGATACTATTGGACTGAATCCCATCGACTGGAAGTCACCGTAAGTCCGATACTCGCCTGTGATATATTACAGTTACTAATAAACTCTTCAGTGATTACGGCTTTGCCATCCCCGAGTTACCATACATCTCCGGCCGCGAAGCATCAGGCACCGTCGTCCTCGCCCCCCAAACCCCCTCAAGAATCAAATCAGGCGACAAAGTAATCGTCATATCAACCGACTACCGCGATCTCCGCAAAGCAACATACCAACAATATGTAGTCGCCTCAGACTTTAACGTCGTGAGAATTCCAAAGGAAATCACAATCAAGCAAGGCGCTACGCTCGGAGTCGCATACGTAGCGGCAGCTCTATCGCTGGGAATTTGTCTCGGCGTTGATTTTACATCTGTTCAGGATGGCCCTAATATTCTTAACCTTGTGAGAGAGGTACCTGAAGAAGCACTCCCGGAAGATATTAGGGGAGAGTGCTTGAATAGTATCTTACCGAATGAGGGTGCTAAGGCTGGGGATTGGATCGCTATTTGGGGCGGTTCTTCCACTTCAGCTGTTCTGGCTGTTCAGCTTGCTCGTCTTGTTGGACTGAAGGTCGCCTTGGTTGTCGATAACGCAAAGCATGGAGTTCGAATTTCCGAGAATCCCGTTCTTCGACCGGATCTGCTGGTTGATAGCCATGATCCCGAACGAGCTGTTGCTGTTCTCCGCGCCAATACTAGAGGCAAACTTCGTTTCGGTATCGACACAAGGGGCAAAGACACAGCTGAAGTTTTGCTCCGTGCTCTTGGCCCTGAAGAACTTCACCGAAGCGCAGCGAATGTCACTTCACCGCCCAGCACTCCGCCCGCTGAGCCTATAGTTCCCGCCCATCTGGTCGGTATGAGTGGACTCCCCAAAACGGGCCAGTCAGCGGGTGTTATCTTCCATACTATCCCTTTCAAGCTGTATCACGAAGTACCTGAGGTTGGCGAAGTGCTATCAAGATGGCTGGAGAGGTTATTGTCAAGCCGTGCGCTTGTGCCACCCAGAATTATCGATGTCGAAGATGGCCTGCATAACGTCAACAGGGGGTTGGATAGGATGAGGAAGGGGGAGATTAGTGGAGGAAAGCTGGTGGTTGATTTGAACACAAGCCAATAGGGAGATTCCAAAGGTAGACCAAAATTTAAGAACAGAAGAGTTATCAACATTATTGTTTACGGCCAAGACTGTTATTGCTTGCCTGAAACTTGGCGTAATGCTGACTCTGCTATTGGCTGCGTATTCCGTATAAGACTTAAACTACTCCACGGCAGTACATGGATTTGGCTCCCAAAAGGGTGCAGCTAGATAACCCATGTACGTACACTCAATTGATTAGTCCAGAACGTTCTCTTCAGCTCCATTTCAGGTTTCTCTTTATCTTCCACTGTTACTCTTCTTTACTCTTTACCCAAGGACGAGCTGAATCCATCTTCTTCAGCTCTCACAGTCCCGATGTCGTCAAATAAGTCATCACACGCTCTTCGAACAGAAGTTTCCAAACTAGCCAGACTATCCAATATTCAAGGTGGTCTGCCACCTCTTATGAGAGGCCTACCAGTCCTAGCGATCATGGCCGGAGAGGCTATTGCAAAGACAACCAACACCACGAACATGATTGAAGAGCGAATGCTTGGAGCGGATGAAGTATTCATACTGCAAAGTCCACAAGAATTAACAAAAAGTACGGCTATGAATAATATTGGTCGGCCAGGCGTGAACTTGATGTGCCAAACGTGCAGGCAGAAGATGGACAAGATCCAGAGGGTAGGGGCGTTTGATTCTTCACGGGTTCATAACTCTTTGAAAGGAGATCATCAAATATCTAGGAATGGAGACTCTAATAGTGATGTATGAGAGAGGTATGGAAGCCATCTGAGAAGAAATCCTCAGCTATTATCTTGTACAAAATCTAGTTATTCCGCTCTATCACCCCAATCGCAACTCAATCTCATCTCCTTCTCAACCATCACCTTGAATCTTTAAGCAGACTCCTATTCTACCAATTTCCCCAACGCTTGCTCAAAGTGCTTATACATAGTATAATGATTCTCATCCTCAAACTCATGCAATTCACATCCTCGGATCCGCTCCGCCATATACCGAATCATCTGAATGGGAGCATTCGCATCCTTCTTCCCATGCCACATCTGAATGTTATCATACTGAACCCTCTCAAGGTCAAACCCCCAGTCCTTCGACGAGAGGAGATTCATCTCGTGCACGGCAGCGTCAGCTCCCTGGCGGAATGGCTCGTCGAGAACCATGTCCACCAACTCTTCTAAGCTCATGGACTCTGGCTGCGGCTCCCCACTCTCCGCTTCTTCTTTCTTACGTTGATCTTCGAGCCATTTGTTGAGTCTTCTGGATACGGGGCCGGATAGGATAACCCATCTGATAGATAAGTACAGCATGTACAACGCTCTCCGAAGAGTCGATGGAGAATACTGCGCCCAGACTTTGAAGACGCGGCGGTAGTATTCAACATGCTTCGTACCAGCCGCCCAATGCGGTGCTGTTGCAAAGAGTCCAACACTTGTAACTGCACGCTTTGGCAAAGCGTAAGCACAAGCTAGAGCAAAAGGACCGCCGCCTGAGAGACCGAAAACAGAAAACTGTGAGATTTCATGTGCTTGAGCAAATTCCATCACATCAGTTGGCCAATCCGAGATCTGATACCCAGGTTTAAACGTGGATAGCCCAAAGCCAGGTCTGTCGAGAGCTATGAGACGAACACCACAGCGTTGAGCAATCTCGTGAATAGGCTTAGCTTCAAGTCTGCAAGAGGGATATCCATGGAAGTAAAACACAGGCTTTCCATCTTGTTTTCCGAATTCCGCGAAACCTAGTGTTCGACCATCTGAGAGGCGAAAGGTTTGGTGGGTTTGGGAGGATGTAGAGAGTAAACGTTGAGTTGGGGACGTTGAACGGTTTCGAACCGCCTGAACTGACATCTTGAGCATTTAATTGATGAAATAATGAGGGAATGTGTCGGGAAGTCTTGTGGTTATGAGATCTCAGGTTCATGTTATATAGCGGGTCAAGGCTTACACGCGGGATACGCGATACGAGAATACGGAATACGAGGCCAATCAGAAGTCACGATGATTCAGCTAGGGCAGCACCAAAAGCTCCTTCATCAGGCTTCAGCATTTCGAGCATGAAAAGCTTCTAATTCCGGGCGACCATCAATTTCCAGGGCATAAACCGGGTCATCCCAATTAAACTGTCTTAAAGTAAGGCGACCAAAACACGCCTTCAGCATCCCAAGTCCTCTTCACATCCCTCAAAACCTCCAACCTCTCTGTATCATACATCTCACTCAAGTCTTTCCCAGGCCTCAAATTGTTCGGAAAACTTCTCGACACAATCCCCTCATCACTCTTTCTAAAGCCCGCAACTACATCATCTAGAATTGGCTCAAACGCCACTCGTGTCTTGTCCTCCTTAGCCACCATCACCATAAACGCATTGATGTTTCTATCCCTGCCCTCCACGAACTTCTCATTCTTTATCGCTGAAGTTCTGTCGATGTTGTATGCTGAGATGATGAGGCCTGATTGTTGAGCATCTGGGTATTTCTCCGTTGCGATGCGCCATTTTTCGAAACCAGCTTTGATAACTTCGGTTGTGGTCTTGTAAAGACGACAGGATGCTATGGTTTTGTGGCCGTGATGAGAGTTGTAGATGTTCATCTTGGCATTAACGTTCTCAAAAGGCAATAGCTCTGTGTTTGCCACGACAGTCTTGCTGACAACGTCCTCCTGGAAAAGTAAGGCCGTTGCTTTCTCAGCCTGCTCAGCGGGACCAAAATACTGGTATCCTAGAATGATGATTGGAGATCCAGCTGCTGGAGTGCCAGGCGGACTTCGTGCAAAGGCTAAACTCATGTATCCCTCGGCGGGAGGGTGACTCAGATCCAGAAAAGCCTTGATAGCGACGTCTAGCGCTGGAGCAGGAAAGATGAGCGACCTGGTCCAGATCTTGTTATCCTCCATGTTGAGACTTGAAAGTGGAAAGGCGGAAACAGTGAGCTCCGTTACGACACCAAGTCCATGACCTGCGCCACTGAGAACGTTGAAGAGAGCTTGTTCCTTGTCCTTTGACGACGAATCGACTTCAACGATGTCGCCTGAAGCAGTAACAAGTCGGAACGACACCACGTTATCCACCATCCACCCATGGCGGCCAATCTGGGCACTGTTTCCACCTCCAAGCATACATCCCACAAAGCCAACGGCATCAGAGTTGGGAATGGGAGTGTAGTAGCCCTCTTCTGCCAAAGTCTTCAGTGCCTCTCTAACGAAGACGCCACCGCCAACTTTCACAGTTCCTTCGTGCTTGTTTAGTTCAATTTTCTTGAAGAGCTTCATGTCGAGGTACAGGGATGCTGAGTCCACGCGGACAAACGTTCCATGGCCTCCGCCAGCAGCAACGATAGTAAGCTTGTTCTCTTTCGCAACACGAATGGCATCTTTCACATCTTGCTCGGTCTTTGGGGTAACTATAAGAGCAGGGCGTTCAACGTGTGTGTCGGACCAGCGAGGGAGTTGCGGTGTATCATTGTCGGGAACGAGATATTCGCATTGAAGCGACTCAACGCCCTTTATTTGAGCAGACATATTCACAAAGACAATTGGAGGCAACAAAATAGATTATTATTTATTATTTATCGGGCAAAGTCCCGTTCTTATAGCCAGCCCTTCGAGTTGACGGATCTAGTGCTTACCTTTCTATGGATATCTGACAAGGCTCACTTCCGAGATACCCGACTTCTAAGCCGTAGTAATATCACGATATCACATCAGCGGTATTATTCGAAGCACTTAGTGACTCCCATCCTCATTCCCTCCACGCCATGTCAAGTCGCGTCCGTCAGTACGGCTAATCATCCATCCTAACCCACGAATCCGCCAGCCCCTTACACTTAACACACCACAAGCTCCTCACCTTGAGCATATCCACAAACCCCCCCTGATCATCCCTAACCCTGTACGGCACATCCATAACAAGCTCGCACTGCAGACAAATAACCTGAAACACGTTCTTCCCCTCTGCATTACAGGGAACACACCACCCCGGGCCTAGATGATGAGCAGTCTGGTTACATTTTGCGTTTCCGCAGTGGGAGAGAAACGTATCTCTTTCTACTTCATGCCTGTTGGCGGCTTGTTCGAAGTATATGTCTTTGAGGCACCGGAGACACATTGTCTTGGAGCCTGTGAATGAGACGTGGCAGCGGGGGCAGATGCGGGATTGGGGGTTGAAGACTGGTACGATATAGCCACGGAGGAAGGCTTGGCGGATGAACGATACGTTCTCGTCAGTCATTGTTGTGACGGGCGATTGGGTAACGTTACCTGGTTGACACATTCTGTATTGGTTGGGTGAGAATTTTGTCTTGAAATGGCTATGTTGAAGCGTTAATATTGGAACTATCGTTGGATGTCGATGTCTTTAGACATGAAGAACCACTTATACTTATAGAAATTATGGTATCGATCGCCGACTTGGCTCTTCTTGAGTGTGCAAGCGAACCAAGGTCTTGTTCAATTGAGACGCGATATGCCTTGTTCCTCAAGCGTACTCTGTTCCTTCAACACAAAGCGCTTGCATTCCATGTCGGCGAGCAAGGTAACAAGAACAGGCCCCAGAAATCACACGTTCACCACTGGATTAAATGTTCATAAATCGGTCATAACAATCGTGTTCAATTCTCAAAGATGTCTCATGTATTCGTCGTAGTACCCAATATCTCCGTCGTGAATCGTCTCTCGTATGCCCATCACCACATCCATGTGCTCAAAGTGCCGGTCCTTCCCACTGCTCACGACGCAGTCTAACAAGCCAAGACTGTTTATGCGGGAACGAAATCTGCTTCTCGCGTGAGAACCCAGTGAACTCTAGACCCTGCAGAAACCTACTCATCGTCAGTGCCGAACAACCATGCTTCAAGGAACAAACTCACCTGGCATTGTCCACTCTCGGCTCAAGGCATATACTCATTGTTCGGTAATCCGATGTCAAGCACCAATGCACCAATCCCGTCAACCAGATTGGAACCCGGCCTCTTGCCCACTCTTCTCCGATGAACACGTGAAGACCTCTGTCCCAATCTGCAGCATCGCTACCGAGATGCTGACCAAGAATGTCTTCTTTGACCCAGTAGATCTCAAAGTAACCAAACGGTACGCCGTCCCATTGTCCAATTACAGGGAACGAGTTGGCTTGGTTCAGTGACTTGGTGAGGAATTGTTGATCATACTCGCCCCAGAAGGCACTCACACGAGGCTTCTTCATCCACATCTCCAACAAAGCTGCGTCATTCATAGTAGAAAGGTGAGACTGCTCAGGTGGTTTTGGTCCAACGGGTCCAAGGTAAGGTACTGGGTTGGGTGAAATGGAAGCAACTCGGAATGAAAGGTACTGATTAACACTCGGGACAAATCTCGTGTAGAAGACTTCGCCCATTCTAGGTGGCTTTGGTCTCATCGGGTGGCGGATATTATTCGTAAAGATGTATTGAAGAGGAGCAGGCGGGTAGTAAGTTGGAAGATGAGAGCTCGAAAAGAAGGGTCCAATAGGAAAGCTTGGCGGGTTCGACACCGATGTTGGAGTCGGTCCACCAGGAAGATCATGATCTACTCGATTCAAAGATGAATGCGGCGAATGGCGTTGGAAAGTCTTGTGGAACGGCGATGGTGGTTCCATAGGTAAAGGTGAATTCGGGCGACTCCCAATAGGTGATCCAGGAACAGAATCGTAATTCGCACCAGCTTTGTTAGGCTGCAAAGAGAAGAGAAAAAGCCGACCAGGGAGTTGCCAAAACATGCGTCTCGAGACAAACATATCAGACCAATCCTCCCCGTTATCATCCAGGCTCGTTCCAACAGCACTGCTCCCCGACGTTATAAGTCCCATGCGCTCAAGCTTGGGGATCAAATTCCGACCTCGGAGCACTCCATCGCGCTTGATGTTGATCCTCCATTCACCACGAGGTTTCGCAACTTGAGGCGTCTTCTCCGCCGCCTGAGCAGGAACTTGCGGCGCAGGTTCGGGCTGGTGGAAGTACCAGTATAGTGTAATCCACAGCATCATGGCAATCTGCCGTGTAGGACTCGCAGCGGGTTTGAACTCGGAGCTCGAAGGGTTCGCGATAGATGAGATGAAGAGGTTATCGCCCTGCAGTGTCGGTTTAGCGAAAGAGTGAATCTGCCTCTTCGCCTTCCCATCCAGCGCAACACCATTCTCTCTATTCTCAACGTCCTGCTTGTCCGTATCATCGTCAGATCCATCATCGCTCTCCGTGTTCAGCACAACAGTCCACCCCACAGGAAACGCATTATGATGCGTGTTCAACTCATGGCTCTTGAAGCCGAGACCTGCAAAGACGGGTGTGACAGTAAAGGTCTGCCCATCTGGCAGGCGGATGACCTGGGGAGCCATAATCGCGCGCTTCTTCCTTTTTCGGGGCTTATCCGTGGACTAATCGGGGGGTGGTGGGCGCTGTAGTTGCGCTTGCGGGGGATCGGCTGGAGACGGGAGGGGAAAAGTTGACTTATGTTTGACTTGGTTTTAGGTCCGTGCTAAAGCTCCTGGAGAAGAGTTCCAGAAGACTGCCTCTTTCGGGTCACATGCTGACCTTTGAAGAGGCGATCGTGACAAACGCCGAGGCGATGGTTGGATGCTCTGATGGAGGTGGTGGAGAGATGTTATATAGGCGTGGTTGGAGGTGAGGGACAGTGAATACGGGCACTGTACCTAACCTACCTAAGTACCAGGTCTGGCACAGTATTAATATGGAAATGCACTCAGTCTTGTACGTCATGATAAGTCCATCTATCATATCATACCCCGCCATGGACTGGAATGCTTGACTCCATCTCAGCGGCTTTAACCGCAATACGAAATTGCTATCTCGAGGTTTTCGTTTATCAGAGTCTCCATGTTACAGATCATTTATGCAAGTCATAAATCTAACATTAAATCAATTGCTTGTTGCCTATCGCTATGCGTACTCCATAATCCATCCGAAATCGCAGCCAGTTCAATTCAATTTACAGCAGTCTCCCTCTGAAGGTGTCACCACACCCACCATCAATAATTGTCGCGTGTTCTAAGCCCCCAATGCTAAGCCATTCGCCATGATCTGATGTTTAGTGTACAAATTCTGCATCTACTCACTTCTAGATCTCGTCGTTTACTGCTTCTTCTTCTTGACCTCTTCGGCAGATCCGGGTTCCTCGTCGTCGTCGTCTTTGCCCTCAGTCATCTTGGTACCATCTCGGCCCTTATTCTCCTCCTCCAGAACCTTTCGTACTTGCTCGCCTCCCAAGTCCTTCTTCTCATCCCAATCAACATCGTACTCACTAGCCACGATCCTGATCTCTCTTCGGAGCTGATTGGCATCATTAACCAACTGGTCCCATCGATTCTGATCAAATCCTCGTTCTTGGTAAAGTGCAGCTTGTCGCTTTGACACTGTCACCTTCATGGCCGCCTTGTAGCTTAGGTCGCGGCTCATGTAGAGGAACCATAGGTAAGCACCCATCACGGTTGTCAGACCAGCGAGATACGTAACGGGCTCAACCAGATCCCAGCCCCATTCGGTGTGGAAAGTGACATAGTAGACAACTCCCCACCATCCAGCCAATGCAGCAAAGCCACCTTGTGCCAATCGATGCGCTCCTTTGTGCGCGAGCGTGTCGCATTCATTCTTGACCTTTGACATTCCTTCAATGTCGCGTGACATGCGTCTCAAGTTCATGCGCATGTAGTATGTTCGATCTCTGAAACTGGGTACCGCAACTCGAAGTTCCTTGTCGAAACCCTCGACGTCAATCGCAAACTCTCGACCGCGAGCAGCATCTCGAATAAAGTCTCCGATCTCGGTGCTGCCACTCCAGCGCACCCAGTTCGCCTCTTTACGAGAGGGACCTTCATGGCCCAGACCAGAGTATGACGCAACATTACCGCTGCTTTTCTTTTTCTCATCCTTCTTTCCATGTTGTTCCTCCTGGTCTGCTTCGGCTCGGAAGACGATGTCGGGTAGCTTCTCGCGGCCCTTGTACTGAACTGGGGGGATTTCGGCTTGAATCAATCGCTCGAGGTAGGAAAGAGGTTGCTGAGGGTGTATGAGGAGAGCTAATGGCTCAACTGTTTCGCCTTTGTCCTCGACATCTTGCTGCACTGGTCTGTTGACGTGTTCTTGTTCAGGGTGAAAGGGCATGGGCAGAATGAGCTTCAATAGACGCGTTGGGGTTGTCAATAGACGTCCTGTGCGGGTCAGTATAGATCTCGTGGATTGAATGTATCAAGCTTACCCTTCTTCATTTCCGTCTTGTCAGGTATATCGGGGTCTTTCTCAGCTTCCGAATCCACTCTATGCCATGGCCGATCATTCTCCAAGGTCTGAGCGCTGGCACCAGATGTGACCTTCTTCATATCCCTCTTGCGCGCCTTTTCACTCAACTCTTCTTTTCGCGCTGTCTCCTCATTCGACTCAGCAGCAGCTTCTTGGTTGAAACATCTTGTTGTTGTAAAAGCGCGTCTAAAAGGTGTTTGTTTTGTCTCGCATCTGTACAACGCTGGTAATTGATGAGAAGCAAATTGTGTATGTGATCGTGATGCTCGTAAAGCAGGAGATACTCCAAGCGCAGCGCGCCTCAAAGCGTGATTCATGACTGCACCTTTACAAAGTCAAGGTAGAGGTTGTATGTCGAGGGAGCAGCAATTGAAGGGGCAAGTAAGCTTTCTGGCCAAGGCGGGAGGCACATGCACAAGGGGGAGACAGAGAATTAAACGTGGAAATAAGGTCCTGTCATTCATTTACAGCCAAGATTTGCCTTGCTTGTTTTGGAACTCTTTGCCCAGTGCGGTCACCACTATCTCATCGATCAATCGACCAGCTGCGGCTTATGACGTCAGGACCCAAGCCAAGCTTTGTCTGTCCCTGGAAGCTTCATCCACTCGGTTCCTGATTGGTTTAGAACCCACTGCTCACCGTTAATGCAGTACCACTGCCACAATTCTCAGCTCAGCCAAGAATACAGATATCAGAGACATGGCGCTGTATGTGTTCTTATGATGATTCGTTCCGGAGGTTAACCTCCTGGTTCCAAGCCTCTTATGCATTGCCACGTGCGCCTCCAAGCTAAGGTACACAGACTTGACAGAGCTTCTTGTCAAGGAGAACGCAAGAGGCAATGCAATGTTGAAGAGGCGAAAACAAGAAATACAGAGGGAAGATGGGCCCCCAGGTAAGCTTACAAGCAAGTTTCAATATTTCGCAGTTATTATATTGACCCTAGTGAACTGGAATGAATGGTTCATGACTTCGAAAGCTAGGTGCAGTTGTTTAAACATCCACCCTGTATAATTACGTTTCTGACGTTGAAATTTACGCTGAACAGCGTTTTCAACCAAGTTCAAAACAAAGGGGGACATATTTTCACATCTTTAAATCTAAATTCTTATGGTACAGTCCGCGACTATAATAAATGCATCGTGTTTATGTTATCGTACAAGCTCAAAATGGAACGGCCTACCCTGTAGTGTGGATTTAACTCCAGCTTTAAATCGAGTTGAACAGCAACATGGGCTTAGAGATCAGAGACTCTTTCATCAAGTCCTAAGCACCCATACTATCATAGTCCAGTTTAGTAGGGACGATGCAAAGCTGGAAAAGTCTTTCCTTTTATACGCTCAACCAACCGGTGCGTCCTAACTAGTTATGATTAACTTCAAATATAATGGCCAAGCGTCTTATGCCCACGTTGAGCCGCTACTCATCCGCAATCTCGCCTACTAAATTACATTTCTCTATATGCAAACAACATAACAAAGTCAATTGATCTTAACGCATCGTTCATATAAGAGCCGTTCCAAAAGTCTATTCTTGTTAGGAGATATTCAACTCCACTGCAAAACGAACCCGTCACTGGCAAGTTCCCAAACCCAAACTTAAATCACATTGGCTGATCCCCAAGAGCTCCCCTTGGTGTTGAGGGGCTTCAGGGGTCCAGAGGGGTTTGGACCCCGCACTAGACTCCTTGAGGCTACAATCCGACCAATTCTCTGAGCAACCCGTCCACGGCTCATTTCCCCATAGGTACAACAAGTCGGTGAAGTCAATTTTCCTTTTCGTCAAGCCCGAATCTTGCGTCTCTATTATCAATTGAGCGTCTGATTTGTTTCACTCCAATATTTGTTTCAAACCTCTCCAAACCTCCCTCCATCTGCATATACCCCGCTTCATAATGTCCGATACCAAGGTCTACCGCGCCAGCACCACTGCGCCCGTCAACATCGCCGTTGTCAAGTAAACACTACACCCTCATCGCATCTTGAAGACCTTCACTAACGTGGTAAAGATACTGGGGAAAGCGCGATGCTAAGCTCAACCTCCCTACCAACAGCTCCCTCTCCGTAACCCTCTCGCAAGCCGATCTCCGAACCCTCACAACAGCTTCGTGCTCGAGCACCTTCACCGATGGCGACAGCCTCACTCTCAACGGAGAGTCCTCCGACATCTCTGGCGCCCGAACCCAAGCTTGCTTCCGCGAGCTTCGATCCCGCCGCGCCGCTCTCGAGGCCGCCGACTCTTCGCTCCCCAAGCTGTCCACATACCCGCTGAAGCTGGTCTCTGAGAACAACTTCCCCACTGCTGCTGGCCTCGCCTCCTCAGCTGCTGGTTTCGCTGCGCTCGTCCAGGCTATCGCTCTGCTGTACGAGCTTCCCGACTCGCCCTCTGATCTTTCGCTCGTCGCCAGACAAGGTTCTGGATCTGCCTGCCGCAGTCTCTTCGGTGGATATGTTGCATGGAGAATGGGCGAGAAGGAGGATGGAAGCGACTCCAAGGCCGACCTTGTCGCTCCCGCTTCACACTGGCCTGACATGCGGGCTCTGATCCTCGTTGTCAGCGCCGCCAAGAAGGGTGTCTCTTCCACCTCTGGCATGCAGCAGACCGTCGCTACATCTGGTCTCTTCAAGGAGAGAATAGCAAACGTTGTCCCCGCCAACATGACCGCCATGGAGGAGGCCATCAAGAACAAGGACTTCCCCAAGTTTGCCGAGGTCACCATGCGCGACTCCAACTCTTTCCACGCTACTTGCGCCGACACCTACCCTCCCATCTTCTACATGAACGACGTTTCCCGCGCTGCGATTCGTGCTGTTGAGTACATCAACGAGAAGGCTGGCAGGACCATTGCCGCTTACACCTTCGACGCTGGTCCCAACTGTGTTGTCTACTACGAGGAGAAGGACGCTGATACTGTTGTCGGCACTTTCTACCAAGCGCTCCAAGGCGTTGGCGGTTTCAAGGAGGGTGCTGCTAGTGCCAAGTCTAGCGTTGAGCTCGAGAGTGCTCTTGCTTCTACTTTGAAGGAGGGTGTGAGCAGAGTTATTTCCACTGGTGTTGGTGAAGGTCCTATCAAGACTGATGAGTACCTTGTTGGAGAGGACGGCCAGGCTGTTCGACGATAGACGGGGATATAAAAGATCTAGTGAAGTAAGTAGCATGTTAGAATGATATACAAAGAAGTTTGAAGCTGAAACAAAATACATTGTTACTCCTTACGTTCTGGAAGTGATCCTGCTGCCGATCATGATCATGACTTGAACCGTCGTTGATCCTCCACATCGCCGTGTGGGGCCGTCCAAACTCACCTCCACGCCTTCACTCGGCTCCGGGGAACATGATAAGTCTCCACCAAAAGATTAATGCCTACCTACCTACAAAATAGACATCTTTGAGTTTTCTATATCCTAGTCAAGACTCAGCTCTAAGGGCGCATAGTACCTGCCGGTCGCACTGGCACGTCTTTGCGCTGCGGGGCACTGCTCGTGTCACTGCAACATGTGCCGTAACACCACTGAGCAACCTGTAGCCCGCTCACAGTCTTCTAACTCTCATCCTTACAACCTCATCAACACCATCGCGATGGATGGCCTAACGAACCTCCTGGGTCGCGGCGAACCTGTTGAGATCGTGGAGCTGGATAAATCGGGAAATGTCTCGCGAACCTGGAATCACACTGTCGACAACCATGTACGTTGTTTTACTTTCTCTTGAGAGTATGAATATCATGGCTAACCCAGCTTCAGGTCGTTGCCAAATCGAAACCTAGCATCCCACTCATTCCCTCTCTGCGCGAGGCCTTCATGCCAGTCGGATACCCTCACTCTGTCTCATCCGACTACCTAAACTACCAATTCTTCGATTCCCTTCAAGCTTTCTTCTCAACCATCACTTCCCTCCTCGCAAACCGAGCTCTCCTCCAAGGTCTCGGCGTCGGAGATGCCAACTCATCCGCCACATTCGCGATGCTGCTCACAGTCCTCAAGGACGCCATGTCTCGCATCGCCACTATCGTCTTTGCCCACCAATTCGGTCTTCGTATCGAACCCGACGCCAAGCGCTTCCGCTTCCTGGCTGATCTTTTCAACGACACTGCCTTCTTTCTGGAGCTGTACAGTCCGTACTTTGGGCCCTATGGAAAGATCCTTGCTTTGACTTCTGGAGAGGCGTTGAGAGCGTTGTGTGGCGTGGCTGCTGGCGCGAGCAAAGCTGCTCTTAGTGTACACTTTGCAAAGCATGACAACCTCTCTGAACTCAATGCCAAAGAGGCCAGCCAAGAGACCGCTGTAGGTCTTATCGGCCTTCTTGTTGGAACTGTCGTGGTCAAGTATGTCGAGGACCATCACAGCGTTCTATTCTTGATGACAATTCTCGTCTTTGCCCATCTATGGATGAATTACCTTGGAGTTCGAGCTGTGTGCATGGACAACCTTAACCAGCAGCGCGCAACCATCCTATTCGAAGAGTATCTCAAGACCGGGAACGTGCTCTCCCCCGAAGAAGTCGCCCGCAGTGAGAACATTCTTCTCTGGCGACCCGTCGTCCGAAACCAGCATGGACAGAAGATCGCACGCATCGAAATGGCCAAAAGCTACTGGGATGCCATGGGCGCCAAAGCTCCAAACAGCAACATTGTCATCATCGATGGCACCCGGAACTCACTCTTTGTCTGGTATCACTCGAAGCGCAGCTACACGCCCATCAAGATCATGCTCTGGCAGGACGCTAGTGCCGTCCACGCCATCAGTGCTTGGTTCATGGCCATGGAGATGGCCTGGCTTCTGGAGAAGAGCCAGGGCTATACCGATAAGCTGGATAAGATCTTTCGCGTAAAGGAAACCGTTGATGGCTATGAACAGAAGTACGACAAGCGTGAGCTCTGGGATGAGATGCTCGCCAAGGGATGGAACATTGAGTCGCAGTCCTTTGAGACAGGTGCGCCTGTTCGTCTGCTCGCTCAGCTGGAGGGGAAGAAGGATCAGTAGTTAGATTGGAGGTTATTGGCGTCAAGGCGAAAGGGAATAATACCCTAAAACATGAAAATTGATTCAATGGAGATTTATGCTAGTCATCCAACCTCTATGCTTTCTACCCATGTTGTACATTTTCCAAAACGCCCTCCAGTGAATCGCTCATACATCATACAGATTTCATACAGCAGTTCGTCGCTATGCAAGGAATGCCCACTTCTTGGCTCGCATCTTAACGCCCTCCCATGTATTCAGCTTCGGGCGCACATCGAGATAGAAACTAGGTCCGCCCTTTCCATCTGGCCGTCCAGCATAAAAGTCGATAACGTAGTCAACCCTCGTACCGCATCTGTCGATAACCCAATCGTGTCGGTCGAACGGCGCCATGTAGCCGAGTATAGTATTGAAGCGAGCGGTGGGAGTCATGCGATCCATCTTGTTGGCGAAAGATTCGAGCTTGGGGCCATCACATCTAACACAATTAGTTCTCTTCCCACCAATAGAGATGATTGAGCCTTACTTTGTGCCCTTGAGATACGGCGCTTCCCACTCCTTGATCTCTTTCCAAGCTCTTTCATTAACAGCATTGTGAATCGGCACAACGGTCTTCATGTCTGCTACCCTTGCATCATAACCCTTTCGCTTCATCGCATCGAAAAACATCTTCTCCGAAGGATAGACCCAGTTGCCGGAGGGATCTACACCAGTCTCCATTTCGTGATTCGCAGGCTTTGCAGGTTCTTTCTCATGATCGACCGGACACGCCGCAGGTCCGCCAGAGGTTCGTGGAATCGTGGATACAACGCGATCAGTATCTAGACCACCGTTCGAAGGATTTTGGGTAGGCAGCGATGCAGGTTTGCTCGAGGACCATGGGAGATATGATGAGAATGTTTGAGACCATGACTTCGATTGCGCTTGGGTTGTGTGGTCGACTGGACATCCAGCTGCTTTTGCTTTTGCGGCTTCTGCTTCACGGGCTTGAGCGAGCCATGCCTCGCGGGATTTGTGATCGACGGGACAGGCGTCGTTGTCTGCCATGACGAGGATGATACGCGGATTGCAAGGATTTAGAAAATGGCGTAATTGATCATGGAGGGATCGGATCGTAAA